>UESW01002861.1:0-94751 GCA_900491605.1 Calamus simplicifolius
TCCGATCGGCAAGATCGACGGTTGCGATCGATCCAAGCCATGATCCCGATCGGCCATGACCTATCTCGGACAGTTGCAATCCATCCGAGATCGGCGACGATCCGACGGTTACAATCGATCCAAGCCCTGATCCCGATCGGCCACGACCTATCTCGGACAGTTGCAATCCGTCCGAGATCGGCGACGATCCGACGGTTTGCGATCGATCCAAGCCTTGATCCCGATCGGCCACGATGATCTCGGACAGTTGCAATCCGTTCGAGATCGGCGATGATCCGATGGTTGCGATCGATCCAAGCCCTGATCCCGATCGGCCACGACGATATCGGACCATGGCGATCCGTCCGAGATCGGCGACTATCCAACGGTTGCGATCGATCCAAGCCCTGATCCCGATCGGCCACGACTGATCTCGAAACGTGCGATCCGTCCGAGAACGGCGACGATCCAACGGTTGCGATCGATCCAAGCCCTGATTCCGATCGGCCACGACCCGATCTCGAAACGTGGCGATCCATCCGAGAACGGCGACGATCCAACGGTTGCGATCGATCCAAGCCCTGATCCCGATCGGGACCGATCTCGGACCGTGGCGATCCGTCTGAGATCGGTGACGATCCAATGGTTGCGATCGATCCAAGCCCTGATCCCGATCGGTGACGACCGATCGCGGCCGCAGCAATCGGTCTGATCGGCAAAGATCTGACGGTTGCGATCGATCCAATCCCTAATCCCGATCGGCGACGACCGATCTCGAACCATGGCAATCGGTCCGATCGGCGACGATCCGACGGTTGCGATCGATCCAAGCCGTGATCCCGATCGGCCATGACCTATCTCGGACAGTTGCAATCCTCCGAGATCGACGACGATCCGACAGTTGCGATCGATCCAAGCCGTGATCCCGATCGGCCACGACCTATCTCGGACAGTTGCAATCCGTCCGAGATCGCGATGATCCGACGGTTTGCGATCGATCCAAGCCCTGATCCCGATCGGCCACGATCGATCTCGGACAGTTGCAATCCATCCGATCGGCGATGATCCGACGGTTGCGATCGATCCAAGCCCTGATCCCGATCGGCCACGACCGATCTCAGACCATGGCGATCCGTCCGAGATCGGCAACGATCCAACGGTTGCGATCGATCCAAGCCCTGATCCCGATCGGCGACGACCGATCTCAGACAGTTGCAATCCGTCCGAGATCGGCGATGATCCGACGGTTGCGATCGATCCAAGCCCTGATCCCGATCGGCGACGACCAATCTCGGACCGTAGCATCGGTCCGATCGGGTGATGATCCGACGGTTGCGATCGATCCAAGCCGTGATCCCGATCGGCCACGACCTATCTCGGACAGTTGCAATTCGTCCGAGATCGGTGACGATCCGACGGTTGTGATCGATCCAAGCCATGATCCCGATCGGCCATGACCTATCTCGGACAGTTGCAATCTGTTCGAGATCGGCGACAATCCGACGGTTGCGATCGATCCAAGCCCTGATCCCATCGCCACGACCGATCTCGGACAGTTGCAATCCGTCCGAGATTGGCGACGATCCGATGGTTGCAATTGATCCAAGCCCTGATCCCGATCGGCCACGATCGATCTCGGACCGTGGCGATCCGTCGAGATCGGCGACGATCCAACGGTTGCGATCGATCCAAGCCCTGATCCCGATCGGCCACGACCGATCTCGAAACGTGGCGATCGATCCGATCGGCGATGATCCGAGGGTTGCGATCGATCCAAGCCCTTATTCCGATCGGTCACGATCGATTTTGGACCGATCGCTATTTAACATAATTAATTTTTTTGAATATATTACGACGCAAAGGGTTGCATCGTATTTTTTAATATGATAATTATATTATAAAAAATTAATTTAATTCTAATAATTACGATGCAATAAGTGTCGCTATATTAAAACATAATTTTCCTAATTAATTTTTTGGCTTATTACGTCGCTAATGCGTTGCTATTTAACATAATTAATTTTTTAAAAATATTGCAAACTCACTATGTTACGTCGCAATTATTTTTTATCATATTTATAATTTATAAAATTTAATTTTATTTAAAATAATTGTGATGCATTTATTGCGTCGCTAAATTAAAAAAATTTTAATTTATTTTCTGGTTTATTGCGTCGCTAATGCATCGCTATTAAAATATTTAATTTTTTTTCAAAACATTGTGACGCACTGAGTTGCGTCGCAATATTTTTTAAAATATTTATACTGTAAAAAATATAATTTTATTTAAATTATTTGCGACGCAATTGTTGCGTCGCTAATTAAAAATAATTTTCTATTTTTTTAGTTTATTGCGTCGCTAAGGCATCGCTATTTAAAATATTTAATTCTTTTCAAAACATTGCGACGCACTGTTATGCATCGCAATTTTATAAACTATTTGTACTTTAAAAATATAATTTTATTTAAATTATTTGCGATGCATTTGTTGTGTCGCTAAATTAAAATAATTTTTCTTATTTTTAGTTTATTGCGTCGCTAATTCGTCGCTATTTAATATATTTAATTCTTTTAAAAACATTGCGACGCACTGTGATGCGTCGCAATATTTTTTTCCAATAATTAAATTTTATAAAATTTAATTTCATTTAAATTATTTACGATGCAATGGTGCGTCGCTAAATTAAAAATAATTTTTCTAGTTATCTATTTTATTGCATCGCTAATGTGTCGCTATTTAAAATATTTAATTCTGTTAAAAACATTGCGATGCAAATATTGCATTGCAATATTTTTATTGATATTTATTTTTATAAAAAATTAATTTAAAAATTTTGCGACGCAATATTTGCGTCGCAATATTAAAAAATTAATTTTTTGGTTTTTTTTTGGTTAATTGAGTCGCTTATGCGTCGCTAATTGCGTCGCAATATTTTGTTGTCACAGAGGCGTCGCAAAGTGGTCGTAATTTAGCGACGCAATTATGCGTCGCTAAATTTGCGTCACTATTTCAGTATTTTCTTGTAGTGCTGGTCACTAGCAAATGGCACGACTGTGTAGAAGGTCATCTGACTAGTGTTTCCATGTTTCACCTCCTGTAGTCCCTGCTGTGCATTTGTACCATCTCTGCTCCGAAGGATCGAACTCTCATTGAAGATCGCATCTTTGTTGATGATAACCTTCTTCTCCCAGGGGTCCCATAGCTAATACCCTTGATTCTATGTGGGTAGCCCAGAAACACCGTCTTCTTAGACATGGCGTCCACTTACTCCGCTCTTCAGCATGCACATATGCCGTGCATCCAAACACCTTCAGATGGTTCAGGCTTGTCTTCCCTTCTAACCATATCTCCTCTGGAATGCCTTCATCCAACCTGGTGTGCGGTGACGATTGACCAAATAGCTAGCTTGTTGGGAAGATTGTTGAGAAATTGATGCCCCAATATTATTGATTTTGATTATTACCAAAGCCATGAGTATATTAAAAGATGCAATGAGTTTATTTACATGAGCAATGAATTTATTTATAACAATCAATGAGTATGTTAAGTATGACTTTAATCTATTTGAAAGTAACTTCAAGCTCCATGTTTAAGCTTTCAAAAAGAAATTTTTATACTTCATATTTCAATCAATTAGTTTTTGGAACATTTCTTGAATTGATTCCTAATGACAATTTTATAGTATTCAAGTCAAAAAATTGATTTAAAATTAATCTGGAACGAATTTTAAGTCAATCAGAAAATTCTCTGATTTTGATACGTTCCGGAGCCGACTCTAGAGTTTCAGAGTTGACTCGACTAAGTATACAGAGATTCCCGATTTTCACGAGTCGACCCCTGTGATTTCAAGAGTCGACCCCCGATTCTGTCGAGCCGACTCCATGACTGTGTGAGTCGACTTCGCTCAGACACCAGAGAAATGTTTTTCTGAGCACTTCGCGAGTCGACCCCTTGCCTTTCATGAGTCGACCCCGACTGTCAGGAGTCGACACTTTATTTTCGTAGAGTCGATCCTTTAACTTTCTGAATATTTCTATTTTTGGTATCGCGTCTTCGAGCCGACTCGCCCAAAGCTGGAGTCGACTCCAACAAATCTGGACGTGATTTTTCTGAATGCCAACTCAGCGCCAACCGTAAGATTTTTCATTAACGGCTATATTTCTTTGTTTCTAACGGCTATATTTTTGTAGAATCTATAAATAGAGAAGTCATTTTCAAATCAAATATATACAAATAGAGAGATATTCACATCAAGAGAGAAAAAGAAAAAAATTGGAAAAACAGAGCATCATTTAAAAAAATCCGAGATTCAAAAATAGAGTGAAAGAAAAAGTGTGAAATCAAAGAAAGCTTCGTCTGTGCTCAAGTTCAACAATCCAAGAAAGCTTCAGAAGAAAATCCAAGAGCTATTCAAGAGCAACTCAAGAGATTTTCAATATTCAAAGAAAGGAAGAAAAAGCTCAAATCAACTCCAACGTGCAGTCCGTGAAGAATCTGAGCTGAGGCCAGATTCTACACTTCAAAGGAGTTGAGAAAAAGAAGAAAAGAAGAAAAGCTCAAAAGCCAACCAACTACAAATCAGGCTTTTCTAAACTTTGTTCTTTTATTTGATTATCTGCTCATTGAGGAGCTGTGTATTTGAAAAACAATATTTCTATTATTTGTGTCTAGTTCAATCTAGGGGATTGAACTAGTGGAGGTAGTCTTACCTCGGTACAAGCTTGGTATAGCTTGTGTTAGGGTTTTTGTACTGGTGAGCCCGGAAAACCGGCTGGGTTCGTTGTGATCCTGTGAAAACAATAAGTTTGAGTTGTGAGCTTGTAAAACAACTCGGCTGTAATCAAGGAAGATTATAGTGTGGAGCCAAGTGAATCTTGGGAGTGGACGTAGGTGTTGGATACACCGAACCACTATAAAATCTTTGTGTTTACCGTATCTCATTTATCTCTATCTTATTGATTGTATTTTGTTTTAGCATCTGCATTACACTTTCACTCACTAAGCAAACAAATACTTAAAAAGGCTTAAATTTTTTAAAGAACCCAATTCACCCCTCCCCCCCCCTCTTGGGTTGTCATCTGGGCCAACAATTGGTATCAGAGCTAGTGCTCATTAGATTTTGATCACACGATCAAGAGCTAAAGATCCAAATGGCAACTCAAGTTGGATCATTTGCCGAAGGTCATTCTATGAATAGACCTCCTTTGTTTAATGGTTCAAATTATTCTTATTGGAAAGCAAGAATGAGGATATTCATTCAAGCTTCTGATTATGAATTATGGGGTGTTATAATTAATGGACCTAGTACACCCACACATTTATTGATGGCACTATTGTTCCTAAGCCCGAAAGGGATTGAAATGATAATGATAGGAAAATGGCACAGCTCAATGCTAAGGCCATGAATGTCTTATATTGCTCTTTAGACGCTAATGAATTTAATAGAATCTCCACATGTAATTCCACAAAGGAGATTTGGGATAGATTAGAGGTTACCCATGAGGGAACCAACCAAGTAAAAGAATCTAAAATTAATATTCTTATTCATAAATATGAGTTGTTTAGTATGGAACAATCTGAAACCATTGCATGCATGTATACTAGATTTACAGATATTGTAAATGGTTTAAAAAGTCTTGGTAAGACATATACTAACTCAGAACTTGTTCGAAAAATTCTTAGGTCACTTCCAAGATCATGGGAAGCAAAAATGACAGCTATCCAAAAAGCAAAGGACCTCAACACTCTACCCTTAGAGGAGCTTCTAGGATCACTTATGACCCATGAGCTGACAATGAAGCAGCACGTAGAGGAGGACGCAAAGAAGAAGAAAGTGATTACCCTCAAAGCTGCAAAAGAGAAAGAGAGCAGCAGTGATGATGATGATGATGATGAAGAGACTGCTCTTTTAGCTAAAAAGTTTAAAAGATTCATGAGGAGAAAGAAACCCTTCCACAAGAAGAAACTTGGAGCAAAGTGGGAAGGAGAAAAGGATAAGAACAAGGACAAGGATAAAGAAAAAGAGAAAGACCCCTTGACTTGCTATGAGTGTAATAAACCAGGGTACTTTAGGAATGAATGTCCTAAATTAAAGAAAGCCTACAAAAAGAAAAAGAAGGCTTATGTGGCGACTTGGAGTGATAGCGAAGAATCTTCTTTCGAAGAAGAAGAACAAAAGGAAGTCGCAAATGTATGTTTTATGGCGAACGACAACGATGAGGAATGTCTTGTGGCCAAGAGATCAAAGAGAAAGTGGTATCTTGATAGTGGCTGCTCAAGACATATGACGGGTGACAAAGAAGAATTTATTACCCTTGAAGAAAAGAAAGGAGGAGTTGTTACATTTGACGACAATGGCAAAGGCCAAATCTTGGGGTTTGGTAACATTCAAATAACTCCCTCCACATATATTGAAAATGTACTTTATGTTGATGGTTTAAAGCATAATTTAATTAGCATTAGTCAATTATGTGACAAAGGTTTTAAAGTATAATTTGAATCTTCTATATGCACGGTAGCTAATCCCATTGATAATAGCATTGTTTTTATTGGAAATAGAAATGGCAATGTATACTTGATTGACTTAGACAATTTGTCTACTAATAATCATTGCTTAGTTGCTAATAATGCTAATATGAATGAGATTGGTTGGTTGTGGCATCGAAGATTAGGTCATGCAAGCACACAACTAATTTCAAAACTAATTAAAATGGACTTAGTTAAAGGGCTACCTAAAATAGATTTTGAAAATAATAAAATATGTGATGCATGTCAGTTTGGAAAACAAACGAGAAGTTCTTTTAAATCTAAAAATGTTGTTTCAACTTCTAGGCCATTAGAGCTACTTCACATGGACCTTTTTGGACCAACTAGAACCACAAGTCTAGGAGGAAAGAAATATGGTCTTGTGATAGTAGATGATTACTCTAGATTCACTTGGGTAATGTTTTTAGCTCACAAAGATGAGACTTTCTCGATATTCCTAAAATTCTTCAAGAAAGTCACAAATGAGAAAAACACTACCATAGTGTCTCTAAGAAGTGATCATGGAACTGAATTTGAAAATCATTTATTTGAAAGTTTTTGCAATGAAAATGGTATTAATCATAATTTTTCTGCACCAAGAACCCCTCAACAAAATGGAGTAGTTGAAAGGAAAAATAGAACTCTAGAAGACATGGCCCGTACCATGCTATGTGAAAGTAAACTCTCGAAATACTTTTGGGTGGAAGCTATTAACACAGCATGTTACATCCTAAATAGAGCTTTAATAAGACCTATTTTAAAGAAAACACCTTATGAATTATGGCATGATAGAAAACCCAACATTAAATATTTTCATGCATTTGGTTGTAAATGTTTTATTCATAATAATGGTAAAAATAATTTAGGCAAATTTGATGCTAAATCTGATGAAGGAATATTCTTAGGATACTCAACTACTAGTAAAGCATATAGAGTATTTAACAAGAAAACCTTAGTTGTTGAAGAATCCATTCATGTAGTCTTTGATGAATCTCTAGCAACTCGTTCCGAAAAGATTGATGATGAGGAAGATATAAACATTCTAGAAAGAGATATTGAAAAATTAAATATAGATGTATCTTCGGATCATGAACAAAAAGCTAAAGATAATGATTCTCATAGTGTTGATGTTGTTGATGCAAATCACAATGATATAGATCTTCCTAGAGATTGGAGATATGCCTATGGTCATCCAAAGAATTAATTATAGATAATCCATCTCAAGGAGTAAGAACTAGATCATCAATGAGAAATATCAATAATCATCTTGCGTTTGTATCTCAAATTGAACCTAAAACTATTGAAGAAGCAGAAAAAGATAATAATTGGATGTTAGCTATGCAAGAAGAATTAAATCAATTTACTAGGAATAATGTTTGGACTCTTGTAGATAGACCTAAAGATCATTCTGTTATAGGATCAAAATGGGTATTTAGAAATAAATTAGACAAAAATGGCATAGTAATTAGAAACAAAGCTAGATTGGTTGCAAAAGGATATAAGCAAGAAGAAGGAATTGATTTTGATGAAACTTTTGCACCTGTAGCTAGACTTGAAGCAATCAGATTATTACTTGCATTTGCATGTCATATGCATATCAATTTATTTTAAATGGATGTTAAAAGTGCATTTTTAAATGGATTAATAAATGAAGAAGTATTTGTTGAACAACCACCAGGTTTTGAAGATCATGAATTTTCAAATCACATTTTTAAATTGCACAAAGCATTATATGGTTTGAAACAAGCACCTAGAGCTTGGTATGATAGATTAAGTAAATTCTTAATTGAAAATGATTTTATAAGAGGAAATGTTGATAAAACATTGTTTTTGAAAAGAAAAGGTAAAGATTTATTAGTAGTTCAAATATATGTTGATGATATTATTTTTGGTGCTACTAACAATCTTCTATGTCAAGAATTTGCTAAGTTGATGCAGGGAGAATTTGAAATGAGCATGATGGAAGAACTCAACTTCTTCCTTGGACTCCAAATCAAACAAAGCAAAGAGGGAATCTTTATCAACCAAACAAAGTATACAAGAGAAATTCTAAAGAAGTTTGGTATGGAATCAATCAAACCCCTCGGAACACCAATGAGTCCTTCATGCAAGCTGGACAAAGATGAAGAAGGTAAGAAGGTTGATCAAAAATATTATCGAGGTATAATCAGACCTTACTTTACTTAACTGCAAGTAGACCAGGCATAATGTTTGTTGTTTGCTTATGTGCTAGATTTCAGTCTGAACCTAAAGAATCACATTTAATTGTTGTTAAAAGAATTCTAAGATACTTAAGTGGAACAAAAAATGTAGGTTTATGGTATTCTAGAGACTCAACACTGAACTTAATTGCATATACTGATTCTGATTATGCTGGATGTAAATTAGATAGAAAAAGCACAAGTGGTGCATGCCAATTCTTAGGAAGTAACTTAATCTTATGGTTTAGCAAAAAGCAAAATTCAGTTGCATTATCAACTACTGAAGCTGAATATGTTGCAGCTGGAAGTTGCTGTGCTCAAATCCTAGGATTAAGCGACAACTTGAAGACTATGGTATCACACTTGATAAGACACCTATAAGATGTGATAATACAAGTGCAATTAATCTAACAAAAAATCCAATTCAACATTCTAGAACAAAACATATTGAAATTAGATATCACTTTATAAGAGAACATGTTGCCAATAATGAAATTTATCTTGATTATGTTAATACTGAAGATCAATTAGCAGATATATTTACAAAACCCTTGAGTGAAGAAAGATTCTGTTATCTTAGAGGAGAGTTAGGGATTTGTGATCCATTAGAATGAATTTGAAACCCCTAAGGAAATTTTATCTAAAATTCTTTCAAATCCTTGATCTTTAAGGAAATCTTATCTAGAATTCATATCTAATTGATTTATTAAAATCCAATGATTATTTTATCAATTCTTATGATCTATATCCGGACACATTTCAGATTATCTAAAACTTTATGTTTTTTGCTCTGAAATGGTCTCGGAGCCGACTCGGTCAGTATCGGAGTCGACTCCATGTTTCTACTGAAACTCTAGAGTCGACCCCTTCTCTGCGCGAGTCGACTCCACTTCGGGATAGATTTCTGTGACTACCCGGAGTCGACCCCTCACTTTGCGGGAGCCGACTCGAAGTGGTCCCAGGTCGATTTATTTAGGGCAGAGTCGAGTCGTTGCTCATTTCCGCTCACTCAAATCATCCGAATACTCTCTCCAAAACTTTTCCTAACCTACCAAATCCTCAGAAATCCCTGATTAACCCTTCCACTAGATCAAATGGCCCCTAAAACCCGTGGATCTAACCTTGGTGCGGCCGGAGTGAAAAGGAAGAAGGCGGTGAGGAAGACTGTGAGGCGTCCTGCTCGTGAACCTTCACCGAGCTTGGATTCAACCTCATCTTCTTCGACTCCTAGTGCTTCTCCCTTACGGCTCCATCTCAAGTAGATCGTCTTGCCGATAGAGTGATTACAACAGGGAGGAAAGTCGATTTTGAATTATTTGAGGCCGAAGGATTTCTTGTGGGGAGGTAGTTGATTGAAATGGGTTGGGAGAAGATTTGTTCTTTAGATTGTCCTACCTACCCAGCCCTAGTTAAAGAATTTTATAAAAATCTATCAAGAGGAGACAATGGACTGATAAGCATCATTAGAGGAAATAGAATATCTGTGACAGTGGATTTGCTTTCAAGGTTGTTGGATCTTCCAGTGTCGGGTACATCTACTTTTTCATCTGATGATAGAAGCTCAGCTCTATCTAGATTGCTTAACAGAGAGATTGTTGGTTTTGAAGAAGTCTTTGCTAATCAACCGTCCTTAGAATTAAGACTTCTCCACAATATTTGTAGTAGAATCCTATTCCCCAAGATTGGGAGATTTGACTATGTTTCTAAAAGAGATATATTTGTGATGGATGCTATAGTGACTGGTAAACCCATTAATCTTCCAAGCATGATATTATGGTACATTGCTGATTGTGGAAGTAAGAGAAAATCTAGTTTACCCTATAGCATGATTCTAACTAAAATATTTCAAAGCCAAGGGATAATCATATCAGATAGTGAGCCAATGAGGAATTTAAGACATACCGATTACTATAGTTTGGCCACTATTCATAGAATGGGTTTTGTGAAGAAGAATGGCAGATGGGAAAGGAAAGGTATGATGGAAGATAGAGCCGCGGACATTGAGGCACCGGGACCGTCAGTCAGACATTCATCGCCTGTACCTCCAAGCTCTCCTGTTCCTGCTCCAGTCCATTCCCCTACTCCGTTGGTTGATCAGACATCATCTTCGTCTGTCGGTTTCTCAGAACTTCAGTTAAGGCAGCTTAAAGGTCTTCTTGATGATCAGGCAGATAAATTGAAATCAGAGTTTGACAACAAGTTTTTGAATCTTAAAGAAACTCTTTATTCATTAGATGATCGGATCACCAAGATTGAATCAACCCTTAGCACTTCATCTGAGTCTTTAAGTGGAGACCTAAAAAATATTTTTGAAGAACTTAAAGACGTCTATGGAGATGGTGAGACCTATGCAAAATGCAATGCTGAACTACAAGACAAAATATTAACTGCTTGCACTTTTGTGGATGAAAGACTGAAGGATTATGTTAAGATTCAAACAGACGGAATGAAAAATATTGTAGAGCACTTAACTAGGATTGTAAGGACTCACTTTTAATGTATTAGATGCTTAGTCTTTACAAAGTAATGAAGTTCATATTATGTTTTACATTTTGATACATTGATGTAATGAAAAATCTAGTTATGTTTTGAATGCTCAATGTAATCTGAGTTTAAATGTACTTCTCCTATTATCAATGAATCTCAGATCTTGTTAAAACATATCTTGAATGAATGAATGTGATTATGTTTGATGCTTCTCTGCATTTTTGTTGATAACAAAAAAGGGAGAGAATTTTATAACTATATATGCATGGGAGAAATTTAACTAATTGATTTAATGGAATACTTAATTGAGTTTCATAGGGGGAGCTACCTCATTCAGGGGGAGCCTTAGCCTAACTATGAAAATAAAATAAATTCTTTAATCAATCATGCATATACTCAATATTTTTGTCATCATCAAAAAGGGGGAGATTGTTGGGGAGATTGTTGAGAAATTGATGCCCCAATCTTATTGATTTTGATGATTACCAAAAGCCATGAGTATATTAAAAGATGCAATGAGTTTATTTACATGAGCAATGAATTTATTTAGAACAATCAATGAGTATGTTAAGTATGACTTTAATCTATTTGAAAGTAACTTCAAGCTCCATGTTTAAGCTTTCAAAAAGAAATTTTTATACTTCATATTTCAATCAATGAGTTTTTGGAACATTTCTTGAATTGATTCCTAATGACAATTTTATAGTATTCAAGTCAAAAAATTGATTTAAAATTAATCTGGAACGAATTTCAAGTCAATCAGAAAATTCTCTAATTTTTGATACGTTCCGGAGCCGACTCTAGAGTTTCAGAGTCGACTCGACTCAGTATACAGAGATTCCTGATTTTCACAAGTCGACCCCTGTGATTTCAAGAGTCGACCCCCGATTCTTTCGAGCCGACTCCATGACTGTGTGAGTCGACTCCGCTCAGACACCAGAGAAATATTTTTCTGAGCACTTCGCGAGTCGACCCCTTGCCTTTCATGAGTCGACCCCCGACTGTCAGGAGTCGACACTTTATTTTCGTAGAGTCGACCCTTTAACTTTCTGAATATTTCTATTTTTGGTATCGCGTCTTCGAGCCGACTCGCCCAAAGCTGGAGTCGACTCCAACAAATCTGGGCGTGATTTTTCTGAATGCCAACTTAGCGCCAACCGTAAGATTTTTCATTAACGGCTATATTTTTTTGTTTCTAACGGCTATATTTTTGCAGAATCTATAAATAGAGAAGTCGTTTTCAAATCAAATATATACAAATAGAGAGATATTCACATCAAGAGAGAAAAAGAAAAAAATCAGAAAAACAGAGCATCATTTGAAAAAATCCGAGATTCAAAAATAGAGTGAAAGAAAAAGTGTGAAATCAAAGGAAGCTTCGTCTGTGCTCAAGTTCAACAATCCAAGAAAGCTTCAGAAAAAAATCCAAGAGCTATTCAAGAGCAACTCAAGAGATTTTCAATATTCAAAGAAAGGAAGAAAAAGCTCAAATCAACTCCAATGTGCAGTCCGTGAAGAATCCGAGCTGAGGCCAGATTCTACACTTCAAAGGAGTTAAGGAAAAGAAGAAAAGAAGAAAAGCTCAAAAGCCAACCAACTACAAATCAGGCTTTTCTAAACTTTGTTCTTTTATTTGATTATCTGCTCATTGAGGAGCTGTGTATTTGAAAAACAATATTTCTATTATTTGTGTCTAGTTCAATCTGGGGGATTGAACTAGTGGAGGTAGTCTTACCTCGGTACAAGCTTGGTATAGCTTGTGTTAGGGTTTTTGTGCTGGTGAGCCCAGAAAACCGGCTGGGTTCATTGTGATCCCGTGAAAACAACAAGTTTGAGTTGTGAGCTTGTAAAACAACTCGGCTGTAATCAAGGAAGATTATAGTGTGGAGCCAAGTGAATTTTGGGAGTGGACGTAGGTGTTGGATACACCGAACCACTATAAAATCTTTGTGTTTGCCGTGTCTCATTTATCTCTATCTTATTGATTGTATTTTATTTTAGCATCTGCATTCACTTTCACTCACTAAGCAAACAAATACTTAAAAAGGCTTAAATTTTTTAAAGAACCCAATTCACCCCCCCCCCCTCTTGGGTTGTCATCTGGGCCAACATAGCTACACCTACTGTGTCAACCCAGAACATCTTTGGAAGCCCTGCCTGCATCCTCAAGCACCTTGCTTTTTTCAACAGTGTTATATTCATCCTCTCAGCCACCCCTTGCTGTTGAGAAGTTTTCATCACTGAGAAGTGCCTTTTGATGTCCCACTCCCTTTGGAACTTCCTTCTGGTATATTCTCTGCCACTGTCTGACCTTCACACTTGACCTTAGCCTTCCAGAATCTGAACTTGGTGAAGACCTCTGATTTCTTCTTCATGAAGTAGATCCACTACTTCCCTGAGAAATCATCTATCAGGGTAAAGAAGTATCTGGCCCTATTCCTTGTAGAAACCAACATTGGTCCCCAGACATCTATGTGTACTAGCTCTAGGGGTTCTACACTCCTAGCTGTGCTGATCAAGAACTACACTCTCCTCTGCTTTCCCATCTGACATGGCTCACAGATCTCCATATCTTTACCATTCATGTCCAAAAGTAGTCCTCTCTTGCTCAGTTTTTTCATCCCCTGTCTTTCATGTGGCCAAGACGGTAATGCCACATCCTGTAAACATTCCGAGGATTCTATTTCACAGCTGCTGCATCAGATTTTTCGGTCACCACATAGCCCTCCAATCTGTGTAGGTTGTTCTCCAGCCTTCTCCCTCTCATCACCACCATAGCTCCATTGGATATGTTCAGAACTTCACTCATGGCATGACTGTTGAAGCTGTATTCAGTCTGCTCCAGGTGCCCCAATGACACCAAATTTTTATTTAGTTTTGGAACATACTTCACACTGGTAAGAGTGCGCACCATGCCATCAAATATCCTTACCCTCACTGTATCAATCCCTGTCACCTTGCAAGGGTGATCATCTCCAAGAGTCATACATTCCTTATCAACCTCTATGTAAGTGCTGAACTATGACCGGTTGGGAGTGTAGTGATGAGAACAAGCTGAATCCAAGGTTTACAACTCTGTGCCGTACCTATGACCATTTGATACCACCAAGAGACCATCCTTCACCTCCTGGCCTACAACTATACTCACAGATTCAGATCCACCCTTTTCTTCCTTTTTTCACTTTGGACAGTCCTTCTTGAAATGTCCTACCTCACCATACTTGTAGCACTTAACCTTCCTAAACTGTAACAATCCCCTAGGCCTGCTCTTGTCCCTGCCTCTATCTGACCCTTCTCCAACTGATAGACTGTCCTAGGGAATAGCATCCTTGGTCATCTTCTCCCTCTGCTCATTCGTCCGAAGTATCGAGACAATATCTTCATAAAACAATATCTCCTTTCCGTAAAGCAGTGTCGTGGCTAATGAGTCATATGATGTGGGCAGCGAACACAATAACAAAAGTGCCTTATCTTTCTCCTCCATCTTGACCCAAACATTCAGCAATTCATTACTCACCTGGTCGAACATCTGGATGTAGTTCAGCACATCTCGACCTTCTGACATTCGAAGGCTGTAGACATGCTTCTTTAATATCAACTTGTTGTATATCCTTTTGGTCGAGTCCACGGCCCCTTCTCTTCTTCTCAGATTTTTAAATCTTTTTTTTATTTTTTTGTTGAAGTCTTCACACGGAATCCTCCTCTCCTCCTCCACGCGTCTTCACATGGAGCCACCCAAAGCTAGTGATGTCAGCTTTGACTTTCTCCCAGGTAACCTTTTCCTTGATTTTTCCACCGGTCCCATGGACACCTAAGGACGCGTGAATCTGGATCGGATTTCACCGAGCGGCTCTTCTTGAAGGGTCGATTCCACCGCTCCCACGCGTCGTGAAAAGCCTCCTTTGTTTGCCGGATCAGTCACGGCTCACACGAGGCTTCTTCACGCGAGCCCCTGGATCTTTGAACGCTGGACCAAGAAAAATGCTGGATTCCGTGCTAGGCTTCGTTCCTTCACCTGGGAACTTCACATCACGCACGAAGCCATGAACGGAGAAAAAAAAAAAAAAAAAAAAAGAGAAGGAAGAAGAGATAGAATGAAAGAATTTTTTTTAGAAGAAAAGGATTTATTCTTTATTCCATTTAAACTCTAGAAATTAAAGTTTAAATATATTCATCAAATAAACAAAAACTTTCATGTACTAACATCCAGCCCAATAAAAATTAGCCTTTCTAAACCTTTATAGTACCACATCAGATCCAACATAAATTACAGTTTCAATTCACAGGACACAATCCCTCCTTATGGTAGACAAATTTTCCCTCAAGGTTTAATTATTCAGGTTTACAGCCAGAAACATAACGGTAAAATAAGAGGAAGTGAGGTCATCCACGAGATAAGGCCAGCCGGCCTTAGCAACCCGGCATTCCTCTTCGTCTGGGAGAGCTCCAGGAATTAAACTTTAAAAGGGGTGGTATCTCCACTAGATTGTTCGAAAGAAACAAGGGGAAGTTAGGAAAGGAAAGAGTTGACCAACTCCAATCTTACACCAGGTGATACTTTCTTTCCAGGTGGCCGGTCTCCCAACTACCTTGCTCGAGTTCACAGTAAGGTGCAAAGAGAATCAATCCTTGGAAGGCCAGATGGGATTTTGAGACCTCACAGCTGAGGAACGAAGCTCAAGATTCAGAACGAATATGAATACTCTGTGGAATTTTTAGATGGTCCAAAAGAAACCACCTCATGGAAGTTCCAAGCAAGATTTCTTCCACCTCGTGGTAATCAATCCTCACTAAACAGTGAAGGAAGAATTTTAGGCTGCAATAGAATGTTGAGAGCGTTTTATATTTTCATTTGTTAAAAATAATTTAATTTTCTACTATCTTATCTCAAAAATTTTGTTTGATCATAAATTCCTTTTTTTTTTTCATTATAAACGGCATCTTCTAAAAGGGTAGGTAAAAATATTTAAAGGAAAAACGATCTTTCATATTTTCAATTTCTCTGGTATTTATTTTTTATCTTCTTTTTTTGAAAAAAAAAGTAAAAATATCTTTAAACTACTTTTAATTTTTCATCATTTTAGGCGTGCATTTTGGACAAACTATTTTTATTTTTAATAATGAAATATATTTTTAAAATTATTTTTAACAAAATAAAAATAAAAAAAAATAAGATTATTTTCAAAAATCAGACATACCTTTAGTTTAAAAAAGTTTATTTGACGCAAAAAGGTCACCTCTGTGTGCCGAAGGTGTGGGGCTATCAACTACTTTTAGCACTAGACAAGTACTCAAACTATCAACTACCCTTGCCGAACTTTTCAAAAAGTACATCCATGGCGATGACTAAAGGGAAGAAATGAAGTCGATCCTCTTATCCGAGTCCCCACTTGCGCTAGATGGAGGAGCCACCAAAGAAAGCAATTGCTTTCCAACGAACCAGAGTCCTTTTGTTCCCCTTTTCTTTTACTCCACCTTTCATAAACCAAGTTGATGGCAAGTCTATATCATAATTTCTGAACCTTCCTCGCCCAAAAAGCTGCCAGAAAAGCTTCTGAAATGCTCCAAGCACTTCCTTGAGTTGGCCACAAGGATCAGATCAGGCGGACAAAGCAAAATGTGCAATTAAGGATGGTATTGCGCCAAGAGGAAAGATAGAAAATTAAGGACAAATCCAGTTCGAAGGTTGTTTCTCATTCAGCCTTCAGCTGGCAGACAAAGGCTGCACTCCGAGTGGACTAAATAACCAAGAAGATGATAAAGACCTCACCTTGACTAAATAACAATTATACAAAATTTCCTAGGAATTGACTTGCCTTTGTATAAGATTGGACAATGATAACCGAATTCCAGGCTACCAGATGAAAAAAACAAGAAAAAGATAGATTGTACCAATTTTTTTAAAAAAAAAAGAAAAGAAAAAGAAACATCAAGAGTAAACCTTGCAACTCTAGCAAGTGACTATGTCAATTCATGAAATCTATAAACATATAATCCATAATGGAAAGGACAACATACAATGACATTAAAAATCTAATTACTTCAAATGATTATTTTCCGGTCATCATGTGACCCAAAAATGAGAAAAATCATACTCTACAGTTTATAGATTGATTCCGTTCATAGTTTAACCTGTTCAACTGAAAAATTGTGAGATGAAATCAGGAAAGAATGAGGGAAAAAATACCACAGTCCAATATTCTTTCCTTTTTTTTCCAAGAAAATATACACTTGAAATTTGAAAAAACGGATTTTCAGATTTTGTAAAATATCATGATGAGATATATAGATATGATAGGAATGCATCTCCTATCAACAAAAAAGAAAAAATGAATATATCTTGTTAGAAACACCTTCAATTCTCAAGCGTACATAATTTGATCAATATCATCACTTCATAGAATTTATACTGGGACAAGGAACTGATGACGTTGCTCAGAATGACATAATATTAAGTTTCATGCCAACATGAGCAGGTACTCTGATGAGTCATCAAACAAAAGCCAGTTAAGGTTCAGGAGCAAGAGTGCTCAGGTACTAAGCAGGAACAAAGTACAGTAGGCAAACAAGTACCACTCCATATAATTATACAAACCATATAAATGTCATTTTGGATTCAGATTGTTCAAAGGACCCAGCTCAGCATAAAATTGTTCTCTTCACCTGTGTTCCTTGGCATGGCTGCTTCTTGAGAAACAAACTGAGGATACCTGTTTTGAAAACAGAACTGTTAGAACATTTGGGCATTTATGAGTCGACACTAAATAATAAAATGCACCGATGCGCAAAGAATGATTGGTTATAGATGGTACCCTTCAAAATCAACTAATAATAATGACCTAATCTTGTCACTCACATAAGAGGGGGAGGGGAGAGAGAGAGAATAATACCCTATTTGCAGAGTGGGTTCACAATCCATGCTGCTGGATTGAGATGGCTGCATGGAGAATGCATTGCCGGCTACTAGTGCATCAGAAGCCCAGGATCCTTGAATGGCTCTGAAAGTGGTACCTTCTGCCTCAAGCTGCAAGATCAACACTAGCAAGATAAAAAGACTGCTGAAAACGTTAAATATGACAATTAGTTTCATTAAATGGGAAGAGACCTTATTCTTAAGCTGCTTATTAATTTCTCCAAGATGGCGTTCCTGCCAGGTAAAAAAAATATCAATTTTCTTACAACACTGAAAAAAAAATAAGAATAAAAAACATGTAACATGTACCAATCGTGTTGATGGTATACAAATAAAATTCTTGCAGTAATTTAATTTTGACAACAGAAACATGTGTAATCAACAGACAACTGCACAAATAAGAGCAAAGGCGGTGCTCTAAACTCGAGCACAAATGGCAATTCTGGGCACTAATAAAAATAAAAGCATATTGCAAGCACTAGGCTAAGCTCAGTCAGAGCCTTCACACTGAAGTACCGTAGAATCCAGATTAACTGCTGGCAACAATTATAAATAGATGGCTCGATCAGTTAGGAATCTAGAAAATCAATTTTGATGGCTCGATAAGAGCTTATGCTGAGTTCTTGATTAGCGATTATGAAACATACTATTGGCAGAATCAATTCCTATTTGACTACCTTTTATTTCAATTGCAAAGTTACTAGTTCCTTGGTGGAGTGTAAATAAAGCCATTGAAAGTTTCTCTACTTCACTTCATGCTGCATTATGGAGGGAGATTCAGCAGTTATTACTTGGTTAACTGGTGAGTTTAAATGTATACATCTCTCCCTAAGGAACCTAAAGGTTGGTATGTTAACCCCAAAGAACATCGTTTGTCAATATGTAGCTAGAAAAGGTAATCAAGCTGCTGATTGCTTAGCAAATAGGGCTCATAACTTTCAGGAGTTGCAGTCATGTATTGAGAATTTTTCACCTCAACTTAACCTGATATGGAGGCAGATGCAGTATACTCTTTATAAGATTGTAATGAATTTTTTATCACCCAAAAAAAAATTCCATTGTGACTGAATAGTAGCAACAGTCACATTATTATGGAAGGTGATACACCACAAAGATCCATATCCAGTGATTTTGACAATCAAAAGAACATAAATGCAAAAACACTAGCAGTTTGTGTTTCTGAACAAAAATAGTTGTTTTCTTTTTCTGGTATGCGTATTTTGTATATGATATTAAACCATTTATATTCTACTTCCATTTTGTTCCCCCTATTTCTTTCATTTGCCTGAAGTCCATTGCTCTTGCTGAATTTCGCATGAAGACTGACAACTCTTACAACTATAAGGACAGCCATGAATACTTTTAATTCTGCCGGTTAGTCTGCACTTTGCAACCATGTTAGAGTAAGATATTGAAACCCAAAGCAAGGATATGTAATATTGCATATTATCACAGATTGTGGATTTAAAACTAAGATGCCTTCAATATAGAATTAATTGATGTCTAACAAAGAATAAACAGATATACAAAATTGCTTACTTTTTTCCGGAGTTCTTCCATCTGGTCCAGCATTATCTGAGTCTGCACAAGGCTAACATAATCAATGTTCCAAAGAGCAGAATAATAAATCCTGCCAGAAATTATGGAATCTATAAACAAAAAATTATAAATGAAGAAAAACATTCTCAAAATTAATCTTGAATAAGTTATCATGGATTGTACATTTTTGTTTTATATTTCTTTGTAATTCTTTCTGATTCTAGTATATTCTGGAAAGTTACCATGCTTGACAAGATGAGAATGATTAACAGAACACCTAACAAGTTCACAAGCTGTGATTAATATATTTGAGCTTATCAAAACATTCTCTTGGTGATTACTGAAAATTGCAAATCGGCTTTTTAAACTGATAAAGCAGCCAATTTAGACTAGCAACCATGAAGATAAGTCAAACTGAGAGAAGTTTTGCACAAGGGGGGCATATAATTCTTCACAAACTTCTGCTAAAAAATCTAGCTTTAGTGCCTCTGTTGTACTATCCAGTGCAAACCCATCTACAACAAACAACCATGCTACCTGTATGCTTGGTCTCAGCCTTGACTACCTACACTAGATATTTTGACGTGGGTATCCATGTGTTACTTAGATACAGATCCTTAGAAAAAAATCGTAGATACACTTGGATATATTGCCATTCCAATTTGCTGTCCCAAACTGGTGCACAATGTTTGCTGAACTATACACTGGATTAATCAAATATGAAACTGGCAAAAAAAAAAAAAACCCTATACAGTCATTATCCAATGTAATCATCTAACTTCAGACCACAAATACTATGATCATTCAAAATGTATATCCATAGCATTTTACAGCGAAGTAAATTACTCAGTGAACACATTATCCTCCCATGTAATTTTTTAATCATCTTGTTGCTAGGCAATCCAACTATTTTTCTAACCTCATTATAGAGATCAACAAGAGGAAGTAGAATTTTTCAGGCACTGAAATACCGACAATTAACTTAGTTCAACGCTAGCTTGATTTATATGTGACTAATGTAATCTACGAGAAGTAAGAAATAAGGAATCAGCTACCCACTTTTCATGACCTTCGATTGGAAATCGGTCAATATTTTGTGAGCATTCTGCTTGAATTTAAATATATTTTAAATTTTACCTAATCCTAGAGAAAATCATACAAAAAGCAAGCACCTTTCTTTGCCTGGCTTGCGACAGAGCAGATTCAAGTTGGCGTTCAAGTTGTTGCAGTTCTTTCACACTCAATGGACCAAGGTCTTCCCCTAGCAAATGCCTTAACATAAATTACATGTTAGCATCTTCATAAGAACTAAAAATATTTACGGTAACACAAGTATATATACTTTTTTCTTATATCAGAAATGATAGCAGCCAATGTTGTCATAAGTTGGTACAGTCAAATTTTCATGTATTACTAGAAGATAATTAATCAATATGATAATATCCTTCATGTTATTGCAGAAGAAAGATAAGAAAACCTCTGGGAGCGCTGCAGAGACTCAAACTTCGCTTTCAACCTTGACATCTCTTGGTACCAGCTCTGCATCATGATAAGCAGGTCACCGCCATAAGTAAATCTCATTTGATTTATATAGTTGGGATAGGAAAAGAAATCTCAATGCTTGCATAGTTTTGTTACTTTCATACTTCATCACAATATGTTCAAATCCATTCCTTTTGAAACAATAAAACTGGAGTGCTTCAACAGCGATAGGATTTCATATTGCTGAATTAGACACATTTTTACCATGGAGTCCCAGTTTTAGACCCCTTTCCATGACTGGTCTCATAGAAATGTGACAAAGTGAGACACATTTCTTTGGTTCAGTATCGATCTATCTTCCTTCCGAACCCTTCTATCTTTTCCTGTTCTTCTTTATAGACTTCAGCCTTGATGTTCCCCTCATACCCCTTTAACAAATGTATGAAAGACATAGCTTCGATTTACCAAATAGTAGAATTCACTTCAGCAAGTTGATGAATTGTTGTTTTGGAAAATTCTTACAGCTACAGGGAATTGTAAACAGCATATTTCATATGCGTCATATTGCCTGAAACCTAATTTTATGGTGTGATGATGTGATGATGCATTCCTCAAATTTTATAAAAGTGAGTTGCCAATATTTTTCTCATAGGTTAGAAAAATAAGAAACAAAATGCTAGTCTAGAAAAATCAAGTGCACCCTGTTGCATAAAATGCAGCAACTCAGTGCCTCACCCTAAAAAATTAGTCAAAGAGATATCATTTATGTTCTTTGTTTCTCTTCTCAATATATATAGATGATGTAGGATTAAACAATTATTAGTAATAGCAAAGTTCACCAATGTAAAGATTTATCATAGACTGTGATACCATCTCACAACAACGTTAGCACATATATCAAAATAAATAAATGTATTAGCTCCTAATAATCTTCGTTTCTCTTGACAAACAGAATGGGACACAATCAAAATCTTGGGCATGTGTAGAGATGGCAACAGAATGAGGCGAGACTCGGAATGAGCTCTCAGCTAATAGCAATTGTGACTGCAAAAGCTATAGAAAGAAGGATTAAGGATAGGTCTTTTGCGCAAAAGAACACTAGATATTCTTTTATGCAGATAACTCTTGATAGCCTGTCTTTTACTTTAAGTTGGACTGATGATCTTGGATCGATGGATGTCAAACAAATATGAAAAACAAAACAAGAAAAGTCGTGGCTTACTAATGGAAGAATGATAGAAGACTAAATGAAGGCTTATTTGGTGCCATCTGAATTTGCTGTGTTTATAGAAGGAGCTAGGGTGTACTCTCTTCGTGCATAGGCACAAAGTTATACATTGAGATTGCTCGAAAGAGGTAAACCAATAAATTTATCTGAAGTAACAGAAGAAATGGCAAAAAAATATATCTCAAATCTAGGTACGAAGATAGAAGGTATTTCGGTTGATCTAAATTGTTTCATTATCATAATGAGCTGTAGTAAATTAGTGTGATGGTAGCCATGGAGAAGGGAGGTTGGTGGTGGTGTAATTTGGTAGGTTCTATTGAAATAGGAGCATCAACATAAAAGTAAAAAAATAAGATGATAATTAACTCGTATCACTATACTTTAGTTAAAAATCAAAAAATAAAAGAATAAGAACTATGACTTATATTATTATCTTTATTTAAATATATAATTATTTATAAATATCTGTGTGCTTCAAAAGAGTAAAATAAAAAGAATAATGACTTGTATTTTATTTTATTTTTACAAGCATATGGTTATTTATAAATATCCATGTTCTTAGCTAGAAAAAAGGCGAAAGAGCAATAAGAATATAGTATATATTTTATTATTATTATGCAAAATATATGGTTATATATCTATTTTTATTTTCATCAAAGAAGTATGAAAATACAAAAATAGAAATATGTCTGACATTTTATTATCTATACGGAAAAATAAGGACATGGCTCACATACTTTTAATAAATCTTAAGAGTGAAAAATAGAAAATCGAAGGTTTGTCGACCATGCTAAAAACCTGACCATAGGACCTGATACAGAAAAAATAAAGTTATTTCTTTTTGAGAAACTTTAATATTAGTTATTCCTGAAGAGAGCCTAACCCCAGCCGAACGAACTATCAAGTTTTTTGAACTCCCATGTAATAAAAATAATATTAAAAAAAAGATTTCCAAGTGAGAGATTTTGATTTGGATGATTGGATGGAGGCATTAATGAGAAAGAGAGGGAGTATTGCATGTTTTATTTTGATTTGGAGTTAGGGCATTCGGAAACAGAAATAAGTATAATTTTTAAAATTTTGAATTGAAGCTCTCCAAGGCGTGTAGCTTTGAGGCCGGAAAAGATGTGTGTAATTAATTTTAAGGCTCGAAATATGTGAATATTAATTTAAATGCAAATATATAGAATGCAATATTCTCTAAACCGGCTATAAAAATAGTGTCTTTGCCAAAGTTTAAGGATTAGAGGCTTAACTAGCTTAATCTAGCCTATTAATTATTAGGCTTTCGGATTAGAGCTGAATCTGGATAATAAAGCCCGTTTCCATGAGGAACATGTACGTCATCCCTAAACTTAAATTTTCTAGTTATATATAACACATTCTTTGGAAACTTTAGAGGATCATTTTGGGTGATCATTTTTTAATTTGATGTGCTTGCTCTAAAAAGCATGTTCATTTATGTAAAGCAACAACCCGACATGAAAGTCATTGTTTTGAATTAAAATAAAATATGCTATTCTTGAGATTTTTTATTATTTTTACATGTGTGTATGTGTACATGTGTTCTTACTTCTCTCAATCAAGGAGGATTTTATAATGATGTAAGTCTTTAATAGCGTCTCACTTAGTTGTTTCATCTTTTCTCCATTGCCAAATTCCATAAACGACTTACTAAGCTAGAGATAAAGTATAAATTGAATCCAACCAAAACATACTAAATTCAAAAAGAAATGAAGATAATAACTTTAACTTGATGACAAGTTTAGACAGGTTTTCATACTCTTGTAAAAGGCGAACAAATAATCATATGACCGAGAAAAGAGAATCATGAATTCTAGATGGTGGTCAATCTAAGATTCAAGAATTATGTATGATGAACCATAATTTAGGTAATATGTCTTAAATTTTTAGAGTTTTCATCTAAGAAAATTAGAAAAAATATTGAAATACAAGAACTTAAAAGAAGAAAAAAAGCAAGATCATACATATCAGATAATGTTAGTCCACAAAAATAAAATATCATTACCTAAACTAAATATGTATATGAAATAGATATAACAATTACCAACATTTCAAGCACCTAGTAACATCATATATTTATGATCCAAACCATATGAAAATAAAACTAAATTTTATCTAAACCATCTAAGTATAAGATTTAAACCAATATTAGCAATTTTATGATTAAAGTTTATAAAGCTACTGCATAAGGGTTTTGATCTAGCCATAGATTCTTTTATCCACTTCTCCATTGAAATTTGTTAAAACTCTAACGAAATCCTTTATATTTAGCAAAAGCTATATTTCTTCTTGGATTTCTTAAAATCAATATTTCAAATATTTTAAATTTATTCAAATTAGTAAAAAATAACATTACGTTATTTGAAATATTATTATAAATTGTATGTATTGAAGCCAAGCAAAATCTCTTATTTTAAATCAAAAAACTTTTATAACAAATGAAAATTAAGGGTGGTATACGGTGGTATAGATAGATATAGGTAATATAAGGTAGGATTTAAGAATCAGCACTAAATACTTCAACTAGAAAAAAAAATATGAAGCAAAGGTAGTACTCAAGCTTAAATCTTGAATTTGGCATTACATAACTTATAGAATAAGATGAAATGAGAGAATCACTAAGGTGATCCCTTTTTTTCTTTTAAAAAAAAAGAACAATGAAATTTTACTTAGTCATGATGACACTAAATTGAATTTAAATTTTGTAAGCCAATAAAAGAAAATAGTTGCTTAAAGGCATCTTAGCAGCCAATCCAAATAGGATCTAAATGTTTTATGAAAATAATAAAGTTTACCAAGTCCACAGTTAAATAAGCATATCTTATTTTGTTTACCAATAAACTAGATCATAATGATTTTGTATAATCTTGAAAGCTTTATAATGATTTTGTCATATTATTGATTTTCCCTTTATAATTTCTCATCATGTATTTCTAGAGCTTAATTATTTGTTTGGAAGTTGAAGTGGCAAAAGTCTAGTGATACAGCTAGTTGTTTTTAGCATTTGTAAAAAGGATATCATTTCACTTGCTCAACAACTTATGGAATTGAGGTTTAATATAATTGTTGTCCTTGTTCTATAAACAATTTAAGTTTTATGATCTAATAGTAAATTTGCATAATATGAGTGTAAAAGTTAATCGATCCAAATCCCATTAAGGCCAATTTTATCCCTTCATTTTATTATGCTTTTTTAGAGGTGATTATTATTACTAATAATAAAGAATCCAAATTGAGGTTATCTTTTTTGTTTTTATTTTTGATGTTGTTATGTGAACTTTGATGTTAAACTAGACCTAAAAACCGGCTTAATAAGATAATATATCTTTATTCTTATTTTGGGGTTTTGGATATAGGTATGTCAAAACTTACCACTTTGAATTTGCTAGAAAAGGCTTGAGATACCTCCAATTATATTAGGCAGACATGAATATATGGATGATTATAATACAAAATTATCAAACATAATATTAGTAAGATAAATATTTGTTATATATAATATAAAAATATTAAAAAAAGGAATTAAAAGCATGCTTCATACCTGTGTCTCTCGATCAGCAACATAGAATCTTGGGATGCATAGCAACAACGCTGATATCTCTCTAAGGTTTTGCTTGTGCTATAGAAATCAAATTTTAAATATTAGCTTCAAATAACAACTAAATAATAACTTTTTTGGTAGTATAAAATAAAACAAAAATTTTATATTAGAGGCAAGGAGATTTGATAGGCAAAAGAGCAAAAATAAGGTTGGTTAATAGGCACCTATATTTCATCACAACAACAAAAATAAAATTAAAAGTGATGTAAGTCATTAATCACTTCAATAAACCATGATGTAATAATAAATTTGTCATATCTTATATTCAATGAAGTTTCAAAATTAATGTAAAAGTTGTTTTGTTAAACTAGTGTACATAATAATTTTAGAACAATAGTGTTGTAACCCAAAATCTCACTTAAAAAGGCTAACTAAGAAGTTATAACTTTTGGTGTATAAATATACAAGATCTTTGCAATACATAATTGATGTGTGGCTAAATACTTACTAATAAGAGCTCTCACATGATCCTTTCATTCAAGCCCTCGGCTCAAGGTCCATATTCAAATTCATACATAGAGCCAACCTATAGTATCCCTTAGTCTATATGGATCAAGAACTAGGTTCACTCTGATACCATTTATTACAACATAAATCTCATCCAAAAAAGCTAGCTGTGAAGTTATTATATTTGACTTCTTGATCCTGTATAAATATTCAAAAAATTTTCAGTATATAACTGATGTGAGGCTAAGTACCCATGGGCTCTCACAGATATATGACTACTAAATGTATCATAAAATGATCAAACTTCCATTGTTTGAAATAGTTTCTATTATTATGGAAGTATTTCATGAGCTATCAAACATGACCTCAAGGCATTATTTATAGATTTTACAAAAAATAAAATGCATATATCAACTAAGTATTTGTCATATAAAAGCAGTAGGCCTTTTAGCTAGGAAGTAAGTTAATGAGCTCCATTTGTCAGGCTTTTCTTACTTATATAAGAATTTATACACAACAAGTTATGGTCTTATAAAAAAGAGACTGAAAAAATACTAAACATGTTGTTTTTCATCTGCAACTAGATCAAAATAGCATAGATGACAGTCTTCCACCTCAATAATAAAAATAAAGTGGACTTGAAAGTAAAATCTACAACTTGTCACAAAAAAATAGACATATGATATTAAATTAATGAATCTTTATAAATATTTTTTATTAATTCTTTATGAAATATTCCAGTTTTACGTTAAAAGAAAGATTGTATTTTGAACTCTTTGTTAACTTATTTTTTTAAAAAAATTGAAAGCCATAAATATTCAAAATGATAATTTGAAAATTATAAAAAATAAAAATAATACAAATGATGGGAACATGCTTGGCTTTTTTTTCCTATAATTTATATAGTATAATTTTGTGCAAAACTCAAACATTAAAACTATTAAAAACAAATACATTTATTAAATTTAAAATGCAATATTTCATCATTGCAAACAAAAAAGTTATAGAGCAGCTAAAAATAAGAGTAAGTACATTTTGAAAAAAGATTTATTCTTTTAACAAATTAATTACATTAAAAATATGTTGTTTTAATAAGAAAACATTGAAACATATTTGATGAAATTCAAAAAATTATAAAGCCTTATTACTACATTATACACCACAATCAATATTTATCAAATGGACTGAACTGTCATGAATAAAATAATATACTATTTAGGGAATGAATTGCCCTTTTTTCTCCATGTTGAAACTATTAATACCCTTCAATAAGACTTAAAAAAAAGGCTATTAGAGTACAAATTCACGCTTATTTGCACCTTCACCAAAACTAAAATAGGATTATTATTGCAACAAATTTTAAAATGAAGATATATTTGTAAATTCTAATTTTGAAGGACAAACAAACAAAAGGCATTATTTGCTAGATATACATATGAAATCTCTATATTAAAATTGCCAAACATTGAAACCTACTAATTAGTGCTTTTGAATAATTAAAAACACAATTAAGTCACAATTTCTATTAGCAATAAAGATGTTAGAAAGAACCAAAGTAGAATTCCAAATCTCATTATTAGGTTCTGATAGGTCTTGTTTTTTCTTATGATGGAAACAATCAATCATTGATTACAATTACTTGATTTTCTCTACTATTTTTGTATTTTTCTTGATTTTGAGCTTTGTGCCATAATATGATTTTGTAACATTTAATATTTTTGTACTTCTATATTTCATTTTTGTGTTTTCCATGTTCATATAAAGTTGTACTACATTATGTTATAAATTTTGATAGGAGAAGTTTCTTGAGGAACATCTTGGTTGTAGAAGTTAAATCGCATGATACTATAAAAGAACTATCAATAGAAATAGATAAAAATTTGAAAGAAGAATAATTCATATGAAATATCTATTATTTTATTTTCTAATTAGTATATAAGAAATATCAAGTATCATTGTTCAGATGAGATTTAATATAGACAAACTCCTTTTTTATCATGCTTCGTAATATTAAATTTATTGAAATCTTCAATGCTATAAATATTGTAATTTTCTATCTTTTAATAAAATTACAATGCCATAAATTGAAGGAATGAGCTAAAGATAAATAATTTAATTATTGACAAAAAATATAATGACCCTAATAAGATCTAAAATCTCTATTTTTCTTAAATTTAAACATATTTTATTTTTGTTCAAGAAGTATATGAATTGTTTTTATTTTAGAGGTGGAAAGGTTAAATAGATATAGATCCCCCAATTTTATATAAGGTAAATTATTTTTTTGATGTCATAAAGTAAATATACTTTTCATCAATTGGTATTTGTTAGAAATCATAACTAGAAAATAGGTTCAAGCCATCTTAATAACAAACACAAGCAATGTACTAGAACCTTAAAAATTTTCAAAAAAGATAAATAAATAATGAAAATCAGATTTAATTATTTTTCTATAATTATCTATGCATCTCTACTATTGTTCCCTCATTTTGGCATATGCCATAGAATTCTTGTTTCTTTTTAAAAATATTCATTATCCCTTATTTATAACTTATATTTTCCTCTATGTATTCATTTTTTTATAGACAAAGTTACAAGCACTAGTTGGAGGAATACTCATACCTTGATTTGCATGAAAATCTTATTATTTAATACTGAAACCTCAATAAATACTAAGTCTTCTAGAACAATAAGCATATTTAACTCATTTAATTTATATCACCTACAAAATTATCTCAATTATCCTCTTGTCTCTAATTTACATCTAGTTAGTTATATGCATGCGCTTGGCTCAAGCCTGGTAATTTCATTTACATAAAAATCCATTCTTATATTTATTCCATTCTCGTTGAATGCATCATAGGAAGAAAAAAAAAAGAAATTCTTTAAGGTAAAAGAAATTAAATCTTTAAATGAAAATAAATAGATATATAAATATATTTATTCTATTGCCTACATTATTCTACCATCCTACGCATGTTATAGGTTTCACTTTGACATCATATTAATATTTTTCATATTTAATATAGATGTGTTTACTACTCTTATTTGATATTATAGTGATGAATTAAAATTATTAAAGAACAAAAATAAGATTTATAATTTTTGTGGATCCAAATCTTAGGCACAACATTAACATATTTATTAAAAAGTATTTTTGTATGATGAAGTATTATTTTGCATTCTCACCTAGACAAGTATTTAAATTCTCCTATTTTTTCATGAAACAACTATACATATCGTCTTCTTTTTTAAAATAGTATTGACAGCATATGCATTTTTACTATAACAAAAAAAAAAGCTTATCAAACCCAACATGATCCTAGGCTATAAGATATTGTTTAAGAGAAATAAATTCTTTTCTCATTTATTAACAAACTAGGTTTAGAAAAATGAATAAAGAATACAAATTTTGATGGGCTAAAATATTTGTAGATGACAACAGATAAACATCTATTGATTAGGTAATATTAATAAGGTAAGATATCTTAACGTAGATAGGATATGTTTGACCTTCATATTGTGATCATGGATGGAATGCCTAGAGCACATTATCTCATAAACAATGAATTTAAAAATTTTACAATTTAATCAATATCTAAAAAGTCAAAAATTATGCCTCCTTGCTATCTTTTTCTTTTATGTCATGTGTCCATGATAAATATCACAGATTATCATGATAATTTGCTTCTAATAAAATATGAAATAGTTATTAATTTAAATGTCTTCTTACATATGTTGCATTTTTAAATATAACATTGTCATATGCGTGATCTAATTGCATAAACAAATAGATTACTGGCTTCCAACAATTAAATTTTATGCATTATAAATTTATTTATAAAATTTTGTTTATATTTCTTAGAAATTATAAATTTTATTTAATATGAATATTTATTATTTATTAAAAAGGCAAGTTACGTATCTCCAATAAAATAATATCTTTTTTGTGATAGATATAATTAGATTGGATGCCTCTTTTTTATAGAACTGTTCATACTTTAAATGGCATAGATTTGTTATTTTAAACAGTGATAACACACATAAGATACCAAATAACTCAAAGTTTCTTAAGTTTAATATCATTTTGTAATAGTAATGCATCTTTATAGATAGATAGATGGATAGATAGATATATAGATAGAGAGAAGGCCTATAGACACTATATAAGTGATTAACTTTATAAGGCTTGACAATGAATGTATCCATAATGGCTATTGGATGTACATATGTAAATGAAACTAAGGCTACATCGATCCAGGATGATAAAGTCATGTTAAATATTTTTTTAAATTTTTTTTAAATTTGATGATAGTGCTTTGTTCGGTATAAAAATATCATCTCTAGTATTTCCTCATAGTGTGTTAGGATTAATATATAGTAGATTATAAAACATGATCATGCATTATTCTTGGGAATAGCAATTGCTTATTATGATGATGGATTTAAGATTTTGCAAAAGCCATATGTAAATGATCCAACATATGCTTTTTCTATCATGCTTCTAACTGTACATGGGTAGTGTCATAAATAACGAAAGTCAAAGGACATAAAGTTATTATGTAAGGATCTAAAGGCATTGAATAGTGGCTTTGAATAGATAGGATTGAAGCTTAATTTTTTAAAAAGACATTAAGAAATCATGATTGCTGAACCCTATCTCAACTCTCACCTGTAGTTCCCCCTAGTAATAATTTTGATAGAATTTACATGCAACCATTATCATAATAACATTTAATAGAGTTCCAATCTTCTCAAATAATCTTCAAATTGACATCACACCATAGTTGGAATTATGACATTCTGCTCCCTATTGTAACATTTCAGCCTTACAAGTCAGATAAATAATATATGTCCTCTTCTTGTTGTTATTGCTCTCCGAGAAAACCTTCCTTTGTAATATAGAAGAAAATAAATGTTTTAAAATATAGTAACACAAACTTATTTTTATGCAGTTGAAATTGGATTAATTCTAAGAACACTCTATTTCTTAGAAAATTTATATTTAATTCATTTCGATAGAATCTACAAGGGAACTCTTAAATATTAAAGCATGTGAACAGGTGATTATTTACACAATATACGGGTAAAGAAATTTTTAAACCTCCAAATATGCATTTGTTCTTAATAGGTTAGAGGTTTGTTTTTGAATGTCCTTTAAATTGTCAGGTATAATTCTAACATGAGACGCAAATTTTATAAACCATGTTGGGAATAAATGTTATCCGAACATTGGTGCACAAAATACTTGTATCAGTTCCTATCTATATATGAATGTACATTGTGTAGTACTATATAAAGTAGGAATCAGAGTAAAACACAACCAGATTATTAGATGGTCAATTTGCGTAGTGCTGGTTCGACAGAACACTACTACAGCAAGATCAATGGAAGCGATAGTCAAGGCCACTGGAATTCAGTGAGATCATGAATTATGGTACGGCAGAACTTTTATGAAGGAAATCTACCTATCATTATAAATCTTACACATTCTTCAGAACCCTTTTGAGGACGCACTTGTAGGGTCCTTCATACGTATCAATATTCTAGTGGCTTCTGTATCCTTGGCAATAATTGGGATGTTGTTTTCAAAGCTTGGTGCTAAGCTTACCTTCCCTAAGAAAGAAAGAATTAAAAAGAAAGAGATGCAATAACTTGCTCAAATATGCTAAGTGGATAGTCATCTGTAGAACTACTGAAAACTTGTGATTGAAATAGCTAATTGGCCAAAAGACAATTTTAGTCCTCAAACTTTTACTCAAATTTCACTTTAGCCCTTAATCTTCATTTGTTGCGGTTTAGTCCCTTATGTTTGAGAATATTAGCTATTCTATCAATTTTAAGTGGCCTCATGTAATGGCTCAAGTTGTAGCAGTCTTAAAGCATGAGAAATTAAACTATAATAACAAAAAGTTTGAGATCAAAATGAATTTTGAGTAAAAGTTTGAGAAGCAAAAGTATACTTTAGCCCATCTACTTTCAAAAATTAGAAATACAGCATTTGAAATTTTCATAGTATGGCCACTTATGCTATATATTTCTTGGTGCAAAAAACATCATATACTGATTTTCTATTCTTGTTCTTTTAATAATAGTTCTAATTTTAAACATAGATAAATAAGCTTGCCGTTTCAATGAATAATCAACTCAACTTGTATGCATGATGTATTTTCTTATTTATGTTAGAATTTCAAATTTTAACTAAAGCCAATGCTCATGTATGTTGGAAGACTTCCACCCTTTTCTTCTTAATAGAACACGAACAGATCCTAGATATTCATAGAATATATCTTTCTTGCAACTTATGTCAAAAACTTTCCCATGATATTGGCCGTTTACGTACCATGCTTTTAAAGTATATTGTTGCTTTTATAGGTTTACTATTTGACTAAGATTCCACAAAACAACTATAGCATAAGATAGGGTTAGGATAAGCCTCCACGCTGCAGTAAATATAAACTTGAAGTTATGTATTGCAATATGTTTGAACTCTCTCAATAAACAAGGAAAATATGACCAGAATTGAATTATAAATGGACCATCATGCAACTTAGAAAACAGGTAAATTAAGCAATAGTGTTTAGTTACTCGTTTCGTCTTTTATAATCACAAAATATTGTACGATTTCTCTTCGATTGACATACCTAAAGGAATTATATGACGCATATGGTCATTTCTATTGAACTACAATATGCATAAAAGTTGCATGATTATCAGTCATCGCAGCTAGCAGTTAATATCAAAACTCTCTTCTTTTTTTTTTGGCCTTTTGAATGACTTAAAACATACAGCAACTTCAAAGAAGCCATCCGCCTAAAGAAGTAGACCTAGCTAGTTCATTTAACCTGAGAAAACGGTAACAATTGGCATCTCTCTCTTGAGAGCTTGCGTTTGGAGGAGGTCTAAAATTCACATACAGAGCATTGCTCAAAAGATAAATAATTAAAATGAACAACAGCTTCAAAATGATTGCCTGGGAAAATTTTATTAATTACCAGAGGAGGAAAAAAGAAAAAAAAAAAAGAAAAACAGCATCTAAAACTATTTTATTAAGCAAGTTTCAGAGGGAAAAAATTTTAAAAAAGGGGGAGAATCTTTTAATCTAATCAAAATACCTGACATATCATGGGTGTGCTATCTCGACATTTAGATCATGCAAAAGGTAAAAATCAAGGCGAGAAAAATTTCAAAAGGAAATAAAATTAAGCTAGAGGAAGGATATATATAAACCGAGTTGATAAAAATAAAAATAAAAAAAAAAGAAGAAGAAAGGTCGAAAGATTCGAAACCAGTGCATAAGATAACATAAGATAACGTGTATACAACTCACTGCACCCAAGAATGTCAGGAAATATTGGCCTGCTTAGCATTTATGAAAAACCTTACATATATTCTCATGATCTACAAGCATATAGCACCGGAAATGGAAAATGATACTTGATATTTTATTAACGCTCGGAAAGATGTCTTAGAAAGCCTCTTTTGATCTGAAACAAAATTTGGTCATGGTTGTAAGCTACTAAAATAAGAATCCAAGATCAGTAATTGGCATGTGAGAAAGAGACAAATCCTTAAGGCAGTGAGTGAGACGAATCATAAATGCATTGAGACGATTCAAACCCGGTAGATAAAAATAGAAAAGAACAACCTCATCTTTTACGTTGTAAACCCGTACTCCTACCCACCATTTTCTTAAGGAAGGACTTGGCGACCACACACGCACGCACAGAGAGTATGAGAGAGAGATAGGTGCCCGAAAAGAGTATGGAGGGAGAAGCTACGGTTAGGGTTTATAGATCGGAGGAGAAGATTCCACATCCAGCCGTCACCATACCAGACCTAATATGCTAGGGCTGTGGATGGACTGGCAGGAGAGAACGCAGCTCAAAAGTGACGGCAGGATATACCATAAATAAAAATAATAATAAGAAACAAGAAGTGATCTAAGCTTAGATCACAGCTGCTTCTAAATCTACTTCCTTTCATCCAAGAGGTAATGAAATAGAACAAAAGAAATGAGACGGACGAAAGCGAGCGACAACTTTTACCGTCCATCTTAGCATAGAAATGGCAAAAGAATCAGATCTTAGGTCTGCAGCCCTTGGTACAATAAATAACGAAGTAACGCAATGAGAACGCCAAAATTGGGCTGCCAAACCCTAACCAATAATGGATCCGACAACACAAAACTTTATGAACATTAGATCTATTATACCATGGAGAGATCATAACGAGAGAGAGAGAGTCTTTTAAAGGTAGAGAACGAGATGAGAGCAAGCAAAAATAGGAGAAGAGAATAGATCGAGAGAGTTTATACCCAGCGCTGCCGAACTCGTAGAGTTTGCCGCGGCTGGAGAAGACAATGAGTGCAACCTCGGCATCGCAGAGGACGGAGAGCTCATAGGCCTTCTTCAACAGGCCGTTCCGACGCTTGGAGAAGGTCACCTGCCGGTTGATCTTGTTCTCGATCCTCTTCAGCTCAACTCTCCCCCTCCCCATTCTCTCTCTCTCTCTCCAAGCTTTGCTCTCTCCTTTAGGCTTGTACTCTCCAAACTCTTGCCGGAGGAGGGATTATAATAATGGAAGGGAAGTTGCGTGAAAGAGAGAGAATATTAGATGCTGACAGGAAAGGGCACTAGTACTGTTGGAATTTTTTCCATGCTTTTCCTTTTCTTTGTGTTTTACTCTAAAATTTTTACGCTAACTCACCCCTTCTTAATTTACAGTGGGAAAAGTAGAGGTGGAAGCCCTCCACCTCCATGGTAATTAGAATATGGGAATGTGAGCTAAAATGGTCGCTCCAATAAAATCATCATAACACCCTCCCACCTGTAGACTTTTGCTCTCTCTAGAGAAAATGATAGGCTTTTTTTTTTTAATTTTTCAACATGAATTAACTCGAATTTTTTACCTGTTTGGAGAGAGAAAGTTGGATGGAGGAGTGGAAAGGAAATTACCCTTTTGATATTACTAGGTTCTGGTCACTAGGTGGTCACCTCGGATGTAAGTAGTGGAGGGAGCGAATGGGTGGGCGGCAGAACCTGAACACCGTGCTACGTGTCGGCCGTCGTACGGTGCTTTGGGTTGACAAGCATCCATCCAACCGTCTATTCTTTTCCTTTATCTCGGTTGGCGAGCCAACCTTAACACGGTCACAGTTGTCGTCACTTGAGGCCCCTACAGTTTACCTTGGTCCCTCCGAAATTTCCTCTATTCTCGCCCAGGGGATAAGATTATCCCGACCTCCCGCACCACGTAAGTCGCCCACCCACCATCCAAAAAATATATAGTACATTCCTTGGCTTGAGAGATTTTTTCTCCTCTATGGATCACACAAAGGGCTCCACTTCTGACACGTATCTATATGTATCCTGGCATGCATTTACTCATCCACCCCACCCATTGATATGATCAATCACGGAAGCAAAAAAATTACAGCAGCTAGACCAGCTTATCCCTGGACTAGCGGTATTTTACCATTCTTCCTTAGGTCTGCGATGATGTTTAATTCATAGTTGGAATTCTTTTCCCTCCCGCTAAAGTGAACGCATTCTCCGCGGTCGTATTTCTTGTAATAAAGCTTTCCCTTCCTTCATTTATTTCTCTCTTAGCAATGCTTTCCCACCAATGGCCAACCTGACCCTACTTAATTTGGAGTACAAAAGGTGGAAGACCGGGACATATAGATTATTAATATCTAAGAGGAGGATCAAGAAGGAAAATTTTCAGGAGTACTTCATTAGTGTACCCAGAACGAGCACGAAACTGCATTTTTGTGCATCATGATGGACTTTATTGCAAAAAATGGATACGATTGGCCAAGCAGTACACAAAGCATGCTCGATTTTCCAAAGTTGTGCTGCTAATAAAAGCAAGTTAATGGTAGTAGATGTTTTGTTCTCTTCCTAAAAGCCTCATTGGCTCCATTAACCTGAATTATGTTAGGTAAGTGGATTCGGTGTCTTATTCTCACCATGGAACCAGTACTCTCCCACGTCGTTTTCCCACTTTTTCCCACTAAACCTCCGTCGCTTTCTCTGGACCACCCTACAGAGTGAACCCTAAACCCAACCCAAGCAACCAAATGGACCCCTAATATATATATATTTCAGCAATAGAAGACCTGTTTCAAGCCATGAGTGTACGAGGAATCTATTTGCTCCATTAAAATGTAGTCGTGTTTGTGAAAGAATATATAAGAGAGCCGTTCAGGTGTGCTTCAAGTTGCAACTAGCGTCTAGCCACACATAGATATACTTCTTGGATCAGTGCCTGTAATCTAGGAGCTGCTATAAATTTAAAGCTCTCTCAGGTCATTCTGGTACGCGTCCAAAACCTAAGACCCCCCTCGCCTGTGCTACAAGTGCTTGCAGAACAACCAGAGCTGAGCTGGGTGTTCTCGGGTGATGACGTAATGGTGGTAGATAAAAATCTCTTTCAGACCAATGTAATCTCTTGCTGCCATTGGCTCAGTTACAGAGTTGCGACTCGTCTGATGCGCATGCCTCTGCTCTGCTATTTGCTAATGCTAGCGAGCTCTGCCTGGCTGAGCCTAGCTAGACCTGTGGCTCTGGCTCCTGACCGTTGCAACGCATTGCTCTTAAAAGGCTACCAACAACTATAATTATGACCACACTTCTAGGGTGGCATCAGGTTTTGGAACAAAACTGGTATGGCATTAGGAATAAAACGGGAATAAGGGAATAATCATTATTTCTGAAATTACTAGTCCAAAGTAAAGCTCCTTTCCCTTTCTTTTAGATGAAAAAAAAAAGAAAAAAAAAATCAGTCTGTAGTTATTCCAAAACTTTTAGTCAAACAAAAACAGGAATAACATGCATGTGAAGACGCCAGCTTACCAAGTTGGTAAAGGCCTTTGGCAGTTGTACAGAATAATCTAAGATTTTATCCTACCTGCACTAGTCCTTCGGAAGGTTGGAAATATCTAGGAAAGAGCTTATTTCCATAGTCCATTGCCTGCGGACCTTCATATCAAAAATTTTCAAAAAAAAAAAAAATGTAGAATAACTATTCCAGAGAAATTTCTGTTCCTATTCCCACCTTTTCTTTTGCCGAACCCAAATAAGCCTAGTAAAGTGCCCTGATGAGAAGAGGAGGGTGGGTTTTATTTTGTGTCATCTTTTGAAGCCTCTCGATCGGCTAGGCTTGGTGGGAGAGGGGAATGTCTGTACTCTTTACTTATATTGGTTAGAGGATTCTTTGGGTTTTATTCTTTGGACTGAGACAAAGATCACAAGCCATGGACCAGTAGACGCTGTTCATTTAGTTTGCACCCGTGGTAAAGAAGGGAAGAAGTGGTGGCTGGTGGGGGTTCGGTGGGGCAGGACTTTGATGGCTCTTGACCGTGGAGTTGGACCATATTCAAGGAGATAGGGACGTCCCCGGCTCCTCCTCCCCCTCCCTCCACTCGTGATTCGCAGGCGATGCCGTCTAAAGCCATCCATCTGACATGAGCTGCATGTGGGCGTCAAATGGCAACAGTCCCCATCCGAGTTTTTGACTGCTTGAAAGAGGCCTTTGGGAGGACTGTCATCTATTATATTTGAACCTTATCCTTCTATTTCCTTTGTTGTTTATATCTATGGACGCAGTGTTAGCGGTTACAAGTGCATGTGTGCAATTGGAGTTTCAATTCTATGGAATTCTGTTGAAGGCCATGTATATTAAGGAGTGTTGAGATAATGTAGTATTGATGTGTTCCATATTCTTCTACTTTGTAGTTGGATAACGCAGAGTTCATGTTCTCCTACTTTGTAGTTATTGAAAGATGAAGTCATTCTATGTGTCTCATGTTTTATTTTTAGTTTATCTGTACCATGTTTTATTTTTAGTTTATCTGTACATGATTTTATCTATTCATAGGTTTTATCTTTTCAGTTTATCTGTACGTGGATAGTTAGTTTCACATGTTATTAGATAGTGGGTAACGTGCCTCTAATTTTTGCTGCACGATATTTTCTTTCATCTCTATTTAAACCTTTGTAAATGATATCATTCTAGATAATACATAGAGCAAGTTTATCCTTTCATTTTTGCCTTCTCCCAAATTTATCCTTAACAATTTTATTTTCCTTCTGAACTTTTTAACCATCATTGAAGAAGCCTCTAGCTACTTTAAAAATCTTTAGTCCCATTTTTTTATCAAGTGGTATCAGAGCCAATGGCATTCAATGGCAATACCATCAATCCGGTTATCCCAATATTCAAAGGAGAAGGCTACGATATCTGGAGCAAGAAGATGAAGATACTTTTTATCTTACAAGATTTATGAAATTGGTGGAGAAAGGCCTACCAGAGGAAGGAGCATTAAAGAAAGAGAACATAAAAAAGGATACCAAAGCTCTCTTCTTCATTCAACATGCCATTGGTGATGCAATTTTTTCCTTAATTTCAGTAGCTACAACCTCCAAAGATGCTTGGATTTGTTGCAAGAAGAATATCAATGTAATATTAAGGTATTAACGGTTAAACTCCAAACTCTTCGTCGAAATTTGAGACATTGAGTATGAAAGATGATGATTCTTTAGATCAGTTTTTTTCAAAAGTTTAGAAATTTTAATCAAATAAGAATTTATGGAAGATTTATCTGATCAAAGAGTTGTTGAAAAAATATTACGAAGTTTGTCAGTTAAATATGATCATATTGTAGCTGCTATAGAAGAATCCAAGGATCTAACCAAACTTTTGGTTAGTGCATTACTTGGCTCTCTTTAGTCACATGATGACAGATTAAAAAGGTCCAATGAAAGTACAATAAAAAAAAGCCTTTCATTCTAAGGTGAATGCTCCAAAGAAAAGCATTAATCAGCATTGTACATCAAGAAATAGAGAAGATTCTCTTCGAGGCAGAAGAGGTGGAGGATGTCTTGGTAAAGTTTATCAGAATCGCAATGAAGGTAACAATCAAGGTAAAATTTTAAACCTTTTCAGTGTAAATATTGCAAAAGATATGATCATATTGAAAGGTTTTGTCGATAAAGGAAAGTAATGAAAAAGGTAAAATCTCTAAGCCTCTTCTTTGTCATATTTGCAAAAAGTATGGCCACATTGAGCATTTTTGTAGATTGAAAGAAAAACATGCAAATTTTGCAGAAGAACATGAGGAGTCAAATGAAAATTTATTTCTTGCATGCTTTACTACAAAAGAATGTCCTAAAGAAGTTTGGTACATTGATAGTGGATGTAGCAATCATATGACAAGTCATGTAGAGATCTTTTCTTATTTGGACAAATCTGTTACTACAAAGGTAAAAATGGATGATGTTAATGTTCGAGAAGCTCATGGGAAAGGTACTGTAAAACTTGATTTCTATGGCTTGAAATCAATTAAAAATATTTTATATGTTCCTGACTTGAAGTCTAATTTGTTGAGTGTTGGGCAATTTTGACTGAAGGTTATTCACTTATTTTTAAAGATTTAAGATGTCGTATTTATGATAACACTAAGAGTTCACTTATTATTGAGATATCTATGATTAAATATAGACTTTTTTCTCTAAGTCTTGATCATGCCTTGAATGTCTCATTAGCAAATGATAATGTGTTATGGCATCATAGATATAGACATTTGGGTTATCACAATTTGAAGCTTTTATCAAAAAGGAATATGGTGTATGGGTTGCCTAGAATTATGAAGAATGATCATATATGTGAGAGTTGTGTACTTGAAAAGCATCATAGGGATGTTTTTTTCAAAATGAAAGGCTTGGTGGGCCTCAAAACCACTTGAACTGATGCATAGATTTATGTGGACCAATGCAATCTTCATCCTTAGACAATAGCAAGTATTTTATTATTTTGTTGATGATTTTAGCAGAATCACATGGGTATATTTTGTTAAAGAAAAGTCAGATAGCTTTTCTGTATTCAAAAGGTTTAAATACTTCGTTGAAAAGAATAGTGGCTGTGTATTAAAGGTATTGCGAACCAATAGGGGTGAAGAATTTCTCTCAAAAGAATTCATTCTTTTTTGTGAAGATAATGGCATTCACAGGCAATTGACTGCCAAGCTTCACACCATAACAAAATGGAGTAGCAGAATGAAAGAATATGAGTCTTGTTGAGATGGCAAAAAGCATAATTAAAGCAAAAGGGCTTCCTAATAATTTCTGGGCCAAAGCAGTTCATACAGCTGCTTACATACTCAATCGTAGCCCCACATCTTCACTTCAAGGCATAACACCATTTAAAGCTTGGCATGGAAGAAGACCAAAGGTAACTCATTTCAGAGTATTTGGGTGTCTTGCTTACGTTCACATTCCATCTCAGAAAAAAAAAAATTAGATGATAATAGCATGAAATGCATCTTTATTGGTTATAGCATTGAAAGCAAGGCTTATCGTTTTTATAATCCTATAACTCAAAGGCTTGTTGTTAATCGGGATGTGATATTTGATGAGCAAAATGCATGGAATTGAAATGAATTAAAGAATACAGCAATAGATGGAGTTCAAGCTGAAGAGACATCAATGGCCCTTGATGATGAAAGTGAAGATTTAATTGATCTAAATCAATCTTCACCAAGGACTACACCTATGCAGTCTATACCTATGAGTTCTCCTTATTCATTATCTTCTGAATCTCCTCTAAGAAAGATAAAATCCTTGATTGATATATATGAAAGACGTTAGTTTACTTCTGTTGATGAATCAAGCTATTTTGAAGAAGCAATAAAGCACAAAGAATGGTGCAAAGCTATGGATGATGAAATTTCAGTATTAATAAAAAATAGTACTTGGGAGCTCATAGATCTACCACCTAACCATAAGCTATTGGTTTAAAATGGATATACAAAATCAAATACAAAATAGATGGATCAATCCAAAAATTTAAAGCAAGGATTGTTGCAAAGGGCTATATGTAGCGAGAAGGTATTGATTTTGCAGAAACTTATGCTTTGGTAGCTAGATTTGATACAATTAGATCAGTTTTATCTATAGCTGCTCATTATCAATGAAATGTTTTTCAACTTGATGTCAAACCAGCCTTTTTGAATGATTTTTTGGATGAAAAAGTATATGTGCAGCAACCACAGGGGCTATGAAGTTGTAATGAAGAAAAAAAGGTGTATCGATTACGAAAGGCACTTTATGGACTTAAGCAGGCACCTAGAGCATGATAAAATTGATCAATACTTTGTACAGAATGGCTTTCAAAGGAGCAAAAGCGAGCCCACCTTATATGTCAAGTCAAAAGGTATAAATATTCTTATGGTTTGTTTATATATTGATGACTTGATATATACCGACATTAGTTATGAACTGATTGTAGAATTTAAAAATAGTATGATTAGAAACTTTAAGATGTCAGATATTGGCTTGATGAATTTCTTCTTGGTTTGGAAGTGAAACAATTTGGTGATGAAATTTTTTTCTCTCAAGAAAAGTTTGTAAAAGATCTTCTTCAGATATTTGCAATATCTGATTGCAAACCAATGAAGACTCCAATAAACACTAGTGAGAAATTTAGCCAAAATGATGGAGAAGAACAGATTGATGCACATATGTACAAGAGTTAATTGAAGTTTGCTGTATCTCACAAATACTCGTCTAGACATTATGTATACAACAAGTTTGCTATCAAGGTTCATGCAAAGTCCAAGCAAAATCCATCTTGTGGCATCGAAAAGAATGTTGAGATACTTAAAAGAAACTATTACCTATGGTATTTCATACACTAATGCTAATAAATTAACTTTGTGTGATTTTTCTGATAGTGATTAGGCAGGTTCAGTTGATGATCAAAAAAGCACTTCTAGTTACATCTTCACCCTTGGATCTGGAGCAATATCGTGGAGTTCAAAGAAACAAAGTACTATAGCACTATCATCATCTGAAGCTAAGTACGTAGCTATTACTGCTACAGCTTGTCACGCTATCTGATTGCGAAGAGTATTAGAAGATTTAAAACTATTACAAAAGGGCCCAACTACTATCTACTATGATAATCAATCAACAATTGCAATGACAAAGAATCCGATATTTCATCAGCGGACAAAGCATATTGAACTTCGCCATCATTTTGTTCGTGAACTAGTGACTAATGGAAGTATTGAACTAAAATCTTGCAACACCAAAGAACAATTAGCAGATATCTTCACAAAAGCATTGCCATTGGAAAGCTTTTTATATTTAAGAGAAAAATTGGGAGTATCTGCATTAAGGGGGAGTGTTGAGATAATGCAGAATTGAGGTGTTACATGTTCTCCTACTTTGTAGTTGGATAACGCAGAGTCCCACGTTCTCCTACTTTGTAGTTATTGAAAGATCAAGTCACTCTACGTTTCTCATGTTTTATTTTTAGTTTATTTCTACATGGATTTTATCTATTCGTGGGTTTTATCTTTTCAGTTTATGTATGTGGGCTAGTTAGTTTCACACGTTATTAAATAGTGGGTAACGTGCCTCTAATTTCTTGTTGCACGATGTTTCTTTCATCTCTATTTAAACCTTTGTAAATGATACAGAGAGCAAGTTTATCCTTTCATTTTTGCCTTCTCCTAAATTTATCCTTAATAATTTTATTTTCCTTCTCAACTTTTTAACCATCGTTGAAGAAGCTCCTAGCTACTTTAAAATCTTTAGTCCCATTTTTTTATCATACAGCAGGGTTGGAATAATCGCCGCGCTATAATGTTACGATAGCCTATTAAGGTTTGCAACTAGGTTTAAAATAATGGTTCTCATAATGCGATGATAGCCATTCCGTTTTCAAGGGGCCTCTAATTATGTATGTCATAAACGTTGAAGATAGTGATCAAAGCAGTGATTACTATCTACCATTATTATGTAATTTGGTCCTAATGGCCAGCTATATAATAAGAATGAAACCCATCAGTTATTTAGATTTGGATCTCTATGCCAGCCAGTAAACTTATTCTTCCATTTGGCAAACAAGTCAAGCAAATAACGCCATCAGTTTTCCATTATTAAGACTGTTAATTATAGACAAAACTCAGCAAATAATGCTCGCTATTCTTTTCTTTTCTCTCTTTGGATGACGAGAATTATAATTAAAGCCTGATGAAGGTCACTCTTTGATCATCTGCATCAAGAAACTGCGCCAGCGCGCTGCGGAAAAAAAAAAAAAAAAAACTCCATGTGATGATCTATGATCTGTGTAGTGGCCATATTTACACATGCGTGCTATTCTTTAATTCTAACAATCTGTGAGAATAGCGGTTGGTTCATTTATTTTGGGATCTTGGTGTACTGAAACAGTGATTTAAGAGCTGAAGTAGAGTCAAAAGTGAAGAACGCCTATTATTGTTGTCAGTGCATGTCCATCATCAATTGAACGTGTACTTTAGTTCCAAAACATTAAGAACAACGAGTTCGAATGGAATCTAGGACAATCACGAGATTTTGATGATTTAATTATTTTTGTGTATATAGTTTTCAAAGAGTGTTTACTTGTCCATTTATTTACAAAAATATGTACATATTTATCCATTTTAAAAAGTTTGGAGATTGAATAAATGCCCTTCCAAATTAACCATTTGAAATTACCGAACGTGTGCATCAAGAATCTAAAAGAAGACGGTATATAATATTATATAATATATATATATATATATTTATATTATATTATATGTATATAATATGTGCATAATATAATATATAATATATGATGCTGCTGAAATCTGTTATCCGGCTTGGGAGCGGTGCCAATCGAGATTCGGGAAGTGCTCTTTCGTCGGATGGGCCTGCAAGACAGTCTTTATGCAGGAAACACGGAGGATGGTCTCTGCAAAAGACCCTTCGATGCTGAAGTCAGTGAAATCTTCAATAATCAGATGAGAGAATAGGACACGTCAGCCCCCGGTAGATGATTCTCGTTGTCCATTGGACTATAACTCCGTCACTCAATCTTCTCCATCGATTTAAATGTGGCTTGATTGGCCACATCAGAGTGAACTCAACCCTCTTTTTTACGTACGCTTATTGATACGATGACGATTTTACCCCACATTAATATATTTATAATATATTAATATAAATAAATTATAAGCAGTTTAAAATATATATTGTTATAAATTTTATAATATAGTTATATATTGTATATATATATTATATATATATATGTAATTATATATAATATATTATATATTATACTATATATGTGCAGTGGGATTATTTAGTATTTTCTTAGTTCTATGTTTCAATCACTTTTCTCCTCCTCAAAAGTTTTTGCCTGCCATTTTGTTAACCTAGCCTCTAACATTAACAATTTAAAGGGGTAGAGGAGGAAGATCATACCCCGAAAAGGGTTAACTGCATACGAAATACCCTTGAAAAAATTACAAAATAACTTTCTTCCTCTTAATTTAGCCACATAACAAACATACCTTAACATAAGATATCAACAATGATTGCATTCAAATCCATGAAAAGGGCTTGTTTTAGTGCATTGCAGTAAAACTGTAAAGAGTAAAGATAATACAATGGTAGAATTATGCATTAGAAAAATATAATAGGAAAAGATTACTCTAAAATTATGTGCTTGGATATCCTTCAAATTCCACATAAAAATCTCATTTCATACCAACAAGTTGTTATAAGTTGCTAAAAATTATCTTTTCCATCTTTGCAAGTAGGTATTTTAACTAATTTTTTTTTCTTTGTTTTCTCTTTAGAAATTCCAATTTCAACATGGGACTATCATTGCCAGCTGTTTGATTATGATCATTAATCACTAGATATTGTGAAAAATAACATAGTGGGACACATATTTGTCATTGGTTATTACAACTAATCATTGGAATTAGAGTGAGGCATAAAAATAAAAGTGCTAGCCTTCACACCTTCCACCAATTATCAGGATTTAAACAATCAACTTGAATTTAAATCATTAGCAGAAAATAAATTAAGAAGATCATAAAGTGATATATGTGTGAATTGTTCTACTTAGTTTAACCCATACCAACCTATTGGTCGTGTACTTGTCCATAAGATCGAATACCAAAGATCACCCCCACATACAGTAATATTGACTCAAGATTTAGAAACCAAAATGCCCCTCATTTATAAAAAAATATTTGATATTATTTTCACATTAATTTAATATAATTTATTATTATATTATATTATATAATATCATTTTATAATGTTACATAATAATGTAATATTATAAAAATGCATACTATAGTTTAATTAAAATAATAAAAATAATAAAAAATTATCATGATGCTTATAAAATATATTAGAAGTAATTATTTTTTAAGATAAAGAAAGCTTAACTAATCCAGGATAATTTTAATATTTCGTGCCAGTGATCTAATATTCTAATAGCAAACTAAATGTAATAATATTAGATCACCGAAGACCTTTAATTATTTATATACATTATATCAAATGCGATGATCTTTATTTACCGAAGATCAAATCATCTCCATATGAGAATTATTAATAATCTCATTAGCATCGTGATGATCTTAATTATTTGGATTACCAAATGCCTCCTAAGGATATCAAGGTACTGTACAAGGCCGTGCCTACAAGGACCTCATGTTTTTCATATATTAATACATTATATAGGAGATAATGAATATGTTAATGGCAACATAGTTTATAATTAATATTAATAAAAGCTAGTAATGTCTATGTGCTCTAAGGTTCAAGCCGTCAATGTTACTCAAACAAAAACAAAAGGAAAAAAGTAATATTTGTTTATATTTTTACATAATATATAAAAAGGGTTCACATGTGTTTATCATGAAATGCAAGTATATATACATAAGCATGCTAATTGGACAATTGCAAAATTGTCAATTGACACTTGGAATGAGTTTTTTAGTAAAATTATATAACTTGCAGCGGATGATATGGTATTTAAGGGCATCCGACCAAATCTAAAGAGAGCCCAATCCTTAGTACGTAGAATCTTGGATTTTTAATTGTCCCAGCATATGGTCACCATTTCAACCAACCTTTCATAGGTCCAACCGTTTTCATCACTTGTATCTCTAAGAACAAAAGAAAGATTAAAAGTGGAAATATGTAAACATATTTTCCAATTTAGTGTATCTTTTCTTCTTTCTATATATATATATATATATATATATATATATATACATTTTCAAAGCCAAGATGAGAAGTAAGGAAAGAGAGTTTCTTATTTCCAACATAAGTCGATTTTAAAATTTAGTAGTCTTATCATACGGAGTGCTAGAAGATCGGATTCCACCGTAATTATTACACGTAGTGCCAGGATATGGAAAGTAGAGGTAGGCACTGGTCCATGCCGTGGCGGTACGGCCCAGTAAACCATACTATGTCGGGCTCAAAAAAAAAAATTTCGTTGGCCCAGCACAGCACGATCCATGATGCGATGGCACAGCCCAGTAAACCATACTGTGTCGGGCTCGAAAAAAAAAAATTTCGTTGGCCCAGCACAGCACGACCCATGATGGGCCTGGGCCGGCCCGCCTTGCCATGCCGTGCCAGTACGGCCCAGGTGGGTTGTGCCAGGCACGGCCCACCTGGGCCTAAGCCTGGGCCGTGCACACCTCAGATAAAAAAAAAATTGTAAAAAAATATTTTCTTGATAAATTAAAAAATTATTAGGAATAAAAAAATTTCATTAATATGAAACTATCTTAATGGTTGGGGGTTTGGCATAGACCCCTATCAGTTTATTAATTTAAAATCAAAATGGTACAGAAGGGAGGGGGGCTAGGCATGGCCTTCAGAACAGAATACAATAAGTAAGGAGAAAAAAATAGAAAGAAAAAATAAAGATGACTCACTTTAAGTTTTTAACAATTTAAAAAATAAAAATATATAATTATAAAAGTAGAAATGATTCACTCATCAGTCATCAGTAGTATTTATGTCATCATTATCTTCGCTGGTTAAGTCATGTCCACCTTTATCTTGAAGCCTCGCTTTAGTATCCAACCAATCTTTGAAGCAGTAAGCATCTCAACTGTCTCGCCAGTCATCCTACTTCTCTTTTCGTCCAAAATACATCGACCTGCACTGAAAGCAGATTCCAATGCTAATGTGAACATCCGCACAACTAAAATATTTCGTGCAATGACAGACATAACAGGATATTAATTTCTAACACTCTTCCACCAAGCTAATACATCTAGACTTTCTATTTGATCTTCATCATATGCAGAATGAAGATCGTTTCGTAAATAAAATTCTAATTCATTACTTAAAGATGAAGAAGAAGAAGAAGATGAAGCATGTGCGTGTCTTCTAATGAATAAAAAAATAGATGACGAATGAGATCTAGAAGAAGAAGCAGAGCTTTGAGCAGGTATTCTAGATCCATAAATTTTATCATTATATAAATCATAAATATTATTAAGAAGTCGTGTTACCTCATCTTTAGCAGGTTCAGGATTTTGATTCATGTTTTCACAATATTGATCAATTTAAAAATCACACCATTTAATTTAACTCTAGGATCAAAAACATCAGCTAAGTTATGCAATTGACATATCCTATTCCAATATTCATTCCATTTAGTTTCCATATTACGTATAATAGGCATTAAAACTTCATGATATCTATATTCTTTAAATTTTTCACTAATTACATATGATTTTTGTAAAAATGAACAAGAAGTTAGATAATAAATATCTGAAAGATATTTGTAGCATCATAAAAATAACCAAAAAATCTTCTAAAAATTTACCTTGATACCAATCAGCTTCAATCAATGTAAATCCTAGTCCATGCTCATTAATATAAGTACTTAATAAGTTCTTATATGGATATGCATCATGTATCATGGTACATGTACTATTCCAACGAGTTATTACATCAAGTTTAAATTTTTTAAAACGTTTACCATGATATACACATAATTGTTTAAATTCTTGAAGTCTTGACCTTGAAGCATGAATAAAAGAAACTGCATTTCTAATTTTGAAATAACCTCTTGAATTATGTTCATGTCAGATTGAGCAGAAAGATTTAATATATGACATGCACATATAATATGAAATAATTGTTCATCTAAAATGGGATGCAAAGAGTCGTTTAATAATGTAACAGCAGAATTAATTATTATTAGATGCATTATCAAAAGTAATTGACATTATTTTATTATTAATATTATATGAGATGCGGTTTGATAAATAATATTTGAAATTTATTGTCCTGAATGCAAAAATCAAAAGCATGAAAAGCAATAATTCATTTATTTAATTGCCAATCATTATTAATATAATGAGCAGTAATAATAATAAAATAATTACTACCTATAGATGCCGACCAAATATCAGAAGTTAAAGAAATTCTAGCATTTAAATTTGAGAGGCTTTCAGTTAAACTTTGTTTCGTTGCTAAAAAGTTTATCATAGCCACTCTTCTAAAGGTACGGTTACTAGTTCTTTTATAAGCAGGTTGTAGGCCTAATTGAACATATCTTTCAAAATTATAAGATTTATATAAACTAAAAGGTAATTCATCTTGAACTATCCATCTTACCAGTAATTTTCTCTGATTTTTGCGGTTATATGCAAAATTACCTACAAGTGATCCCTCTTGTATATTAAGGACATATTGCTGACAGGAATCATGCATCCTATGACTCTCTTGATGTCTTTTTAAATGCCATATTCCTCCAGTACTAGAACAATTGTAAAGTTTTGCATATTTTTTATATTTTATTTTATAGACTTCATCAACCATAATTTATCAAAATCAATCTAAACATTACTAGTCCTCTTACGAGAAGAGGTTTGACATTCACTGACACTGGCTCTAGATGGAACTTGGAGTTGGGATTGGGGTTGGGGTCCTTGGGGATTAGTTTCCTCACCCTCAGAAAAAGGATGCATGTTAAAATTACTTTCGTTAAAAGATGTCATATCTAAAATTTTTAATTAATAAATGTAAAAAATAAAAACTAATCCACAAAAAGGAATTAAGAAAAGATCAGAGGTGAAGGCGTGGAGCCGAGATTTGTGAGCTTCCTCTTGTGCTCTCGCCTCTCAACAAGAAGTGACCTTGTAGCACTTAACTACTTGCTTGAGCACTTGCCACTTGTAAGAATACTTGCAAACTAAAAATTAAATTGCTAATCTAGTAGAGCACTTGCTAGAAGAGATAAATAGTAGTAATAGAGAAGAGTTGGTTTGGTATGATAAGAATGAAGGAAAAATGGGCTATTTATAGAAGTCCCAATTTTTTTTCCAAAACTACCCTTTGATATAGCCATTATATGACTATTGGGAGAAATAAAATGGTCTAAACCACTCCCAACAGCTTTTAACGGCTATTGGCATCAGAGTCATGCCTTGGCACGACCTACGAGGGCCGTGCCAATAGCACCAGAGCCGTGCCTTGGCACGGCCCAGCTGGTGCTTAGAGCTGTATCTAGGTGGATCGTGTTAGGCATGGTTCAGTGCCTACCTCTAATGGAAAGTCTTTGTGAGGCATCGCTTCCTATTTCTTTGCCAAAAAGAATAAAAATAAAATTCTAGACTGCTGGAGTACTCAAATGCGGACTTTTTACCCCTTCAACTCATCAGATCGCAACCTACACTGCAGCTTCTTTTTCTCCTATCCTATCGACCAATTTTTCTAGGACAAAATGTGACATTTGTCACCAAAAGGTTTCTAAAGAAGAAAAATCAATAGAAGTTTTTTTACCTATCCTTCACATCTAGCAACAGTGAAAAGCTAAGCATGAGGCCAATGAAAGTTACATTGTTCCTCCTTTATCATCGCATCGATAGGACAAGCTACTATAAGCAAGGCAATTGATGATTTTTATCCTTAATTTAATATTTTATCCACTTTTTATGCATGTTTTTATCCAACCCCTTGTTTCTAACTCGCTCCTATCCTTGATTGTAGCTCTAAGCTTAAGCTACAGCACATCTAAACGTACCATGCTTTACTGCAACCAATCTTGTTTCCATAAATTGATGATTGAGGGGTGCATGGGGCACACATTACGCAAGCGCTTCCATATTCATGGCCAACCAATAACTTAATTAACTTACGTTGAATAATATTTTACATCTTTGGGCATCATCATCACTTGAAAACTACGCAACTAGCTAGCAATATTTGTTAATCTTTTGCCCGGAGGGAGGCCTCGGACCAGCACTGCCTATTTTGATAGAGCCCAAGTTGTTTATGTTGGCGGACTTCAATTCTTTTTCCACTAACTAGCATCAACCATGAAAATAACAATCATTGGCATAAAACCTCAAATCAACGGTAGAAGGCGAGCACACCATCCACGATAACTATGTACTGCTTAAATCTTGGGTGAGGATGAGAACTTGGTCAAGAAAGTCGTCACTGAGGAAGCCCCACGGAATGGAGACTTTGACTAAGGCTGACCGAATGGTCAAAAAAAAATTTTTTTTGAAGGAATAACCAGCGCAGATATGTCAGCATTCAAAATCCGTGTAAAAAATAACACAAGGTAATCAATATATTCTAACAAGAAAAGGGTTCCTTGGTGGTCGTCACTGCCTTCGTTAGTTATAAACAGTAGTGTTAACGTCGAGTCACTTTCTTCAGACGCCGAGGAAACGGATTGTCCTCCTCGCTGGACTCCTGCAAGAAAAGTTCCCGAAGACCGGATGCTCCGGTGAGGACCCTCCGACGCTCAAGTTAGTCACCCGAGAACAGACAAGAACTAACTAGCGGAAGGAAGCTAGAAAGTTGGGGTTTAGCTAATAGGAAGAAGCTAGAAAACTCGGATTCTAGGATCCTTACTTACAGCGAGAGTGTGCGCTTTATACCTGTTCGAAGATCCATCTTTTCTTCCAGAAGATCACTGATTTCGAGACACCTCCTCCAATAACGGACAAAAATGTGAGGCTGACAGTGATGGGTCGTACTGTCACCATGCGTGTCGGAGGCGTCCTGCGTTACCTGCCAGTACGGCTTCACAGGTGTCTGGCAGTTGTAGTTGTGCCTGGTGCGCACCGTTGTAGGATGTGACCGCGCGCAGTTGCAGGCGGGTGGTGAATCGTATGCTGTAACGGGGTATGGTCATATACAGTCGCAGACGTGTGATGGATCATACGCCGTTATGAGGTATGGCCACACGCTGCTACGGATGTGCGATGGACCATGTGGGCATGTCAGGTGGCCTGAGGCTATAGGTTGCTGGGCTCAAAGCCAGACCACGTACCGAGCACTGTTCATAGAGTCCGAGGCCGAGGGGGTCTCGGAGGTTGAGATACTGTTCATAGAGTCCGAGGCCGAGGGGGCCTCGGGACCTCGATGGTCGGAGTTGACCCGATGCAAGGTGAAGATGGAAAGTTGAATGACATTTTGGAGATGCGAAGAGTGAGTCAAGTCTGGTGCCTGGCGAGGCCGATGCTGATATCCGAGGCCGAGGGGGCCTCGGAGGCCGAGGGGGTCTCCATCAGGCGCCGCTACCGTTTATTCTGATGGTGTTGGATCAGCCATATTAGATGCCCCCTCATCCCTAAGATTAAACGGGCCCACCCCAGCAAGGCGAAAGGGGTGTACCTCCCCAATGGCTGATCCCTGTCCTTTGCGAACTATCCCCGGACATGTGTCTCTGGGCATTGTAATGACTTTATGCGGGTGACATGAGGGATGTGAAGGGGCAGCCACTACCGTCCACCCGATCTGCCGCAATCATCCTCGAGGCAAGGTTGATCTTTCGAAGTCCGTAAGAAAAGCTGGTGCCATCATTGCCCATTCTAACGATGACGTCAGAGGCGTCCCATCATTGGCTAGAGGCGGATCGTATCATGCGCTAAGCGATCGCCGAGGCAACCAGCCTATGGTGGGGATCCACGTGGCTGGCGAGACGAGACAGGACGATTTGAAACTTAATAAAAACCCGAGAGTGGGTTGAATCTGGCCACACTGCTCCTGCTATCGTTGTCTTCTTCCTCTAAACTTCTGCCTCCTGACCTTCCCTGCAATCTGAGAGCCTGCGTACACTATTTTCTTCCTCAGGTTAGCTCTTCATCTCTTCTAGACCTCTCTGTTTCTTCTTCTAACAATGAGTTCCCACTCTTGGACCTCGGAGGACGATTCAGAGGATCGTTCTTCTCCTGAGAGGCTTCGAGCTTATCCTTCTCCTCCCCCTTCTCCTTCACCTCCTCTTGAGTGGTCCTCTGATTCGGAAGACCGCGCCCTCTGGGTCGGTGATAGGTCGCCGGCGGGGCTCCTATAGGGAGACTCTCGATGGTGGCTGGCAGGGCCCCATCGAGGAGACGTTCGAGGGTGGGGGTGGAATCCTCGGAAGGGACCGCCTCCACGATAATAGGCCAGGATTTGGCGAACATCCGAGCCCGTTACCATATCCCCTGGGATGTCGGGCTATTTCTTCTGACTTCCGATGATAGAGTGATTTATTCTCAACCCGGCCGAGTGGCCGTTTATGAAATGCCTCTGAGGGTAGGCCTCCGTCTACCCTTTCCTCTTTTTTTATTAACCTCCTTGACTATTACTCCTTGACCCCTTCTCAACTGGTCCCGAACTCCCTTCGAACCGTTTGTGCCTTCATCGTCCTCTGCCATCACCTCCACATTACCCCCCGAATCTCCCTCTTTCGCTCTTTCTACATCCTTCGAGCTCAGAAGGGTTGGTGGCTGTTCCAGCCCCGACCAGGCCGAGTCTTCAAACTTCTTCTTCCTACTTCCGTTAAGGGATGGAAATCCCGATTTTTCTTTGTCAATCTGGACCAGGTTAAGCCCCAGTAGGGGGACCCCGACCTCCGAGGTAACATGAATTCCACCATCCTTCCTGGAGACAAAGAAGCGTTGGGGCGGTTGTTGACTAGCGACATCCCTCGGAACAACCTGCTTCAAACAGAGGAGAACCTCCAATCGGCAGGTCTCATCTCCCACCGTGGTAAGTCACCTCCATACTTAGTCAAGTAGTCTTCTTGTTTCATTCGTTTTTTTTATGACCCCGACTGATACTGTATAGACATGAAGGTCCCGACCCTTAAACTCAAGAGGGCCGTCGCCAAGAGGAGGGCCCAGGAGGGGCCAAGCGAGGGGCAGCAAACATCAGCCTCGAAACGTCCAACAGTGTGGGTGCCTGAGCCACCCTCACCGCAAGAGCCTTCGGCCGCCCCGGAGATCGATATGACGGCCGATACCCCGCCAGAAAGGGTAGTGGCCGAGGGGGCAACGACGGAGGAGCCGGCCATGGAGGAGCTGGCGATAGCAGAGGAGCCCCTTGCTCCCAGCGGACCAGCCCTCGCCGAGGCAACAAGGAGCTGGGGTGAGGGACCGTCAGGGACAGCAAGTCCGCCCCCTGAGTGGACACCAACAAGCAGCCCTCCACGCGCCGAGTCCAAAATCGCCGAGGCTGCTGGAGGAAATGGAGTCAGACTGAGGCCGCCTCGGGACTCCATTTTGAACGATGGGCGCTGGGCGGAGGGGCTTATCTCACCAGTCATCGTGCCCAATGTCCAGGAAGTACTTAGCCATTTGAGGGCGGCTACGTTCTTCCGAGAGTCCTACGCGGCCCTGGTCAAAGTGAGTAGTCATGCAGCCCCTTGCCTTTAGATTTCTCTTCTCCTCTCTCTTTTTTTTTTTGACATGAGGCTTGCATGCAGCTTGCGAACTCCCTGGTGGCTACAAGGGAGGTCATCCATGGGGGAAAGACCCTCATGCGAGAGGCCCAGCAGGAGGCCGAGGAGGCTCGTGCTCGAGCCGAGGCGGCCGAGAGGGCTCTGGAATCGGCCAGGGTTGCCCGGGCCGATGAGATAAAGGTGGCCAAGAGCTGGGCAGAGGCTGACACCAACCGTTTGCAGGCGGCACTCAACCAGCTGATGGAGGCCGAAGGCGCCATCGCAGCAAGAGACCTGCACATTGCCGAATTGACCGCGGCCATTCAGGCGGCCAAGAATCGGGCAGACGAGGCCGAGGAGAGGGCAAAGAAGGCCGAGGAGGAAGCGGGTCGTGCCCAGGAGGCTGAGAGGGCAGCGGCAACGTCTCTAGCTGCACAGAAAGGAGCTCGAGCCACTGAGGTGGAGGCAGTTGTCGAGGCCAGGGCTGCCAGGGCCATAGAAGAGTTCAGGGCGTCCAAGCTCTATGCGGACGAGATGGCCGAAGCTTCGGTAGACGCATATCTCCAAGGGTTCTAGTGCGAAAAGGAAAAAGTCGCCCGAGACCGGAACCTCCCTTAGGCCCTTGAGGTTGAGCCGGAGCATCTTTCCGAAGTTGCCTCATCTGACGACGAGCCCACGCCGGCCGAACCATGAGCTTTAAGTTGTACCTTTTCATTTTTTGCAAGTCCGACTTGGTTGGCGTTTTGTAAACACTTCCAATTAATGAAGTACAGTTTTTCCTTCAATGAAAATTGTCTTTATCCAACTGTAACCTCTACCCCAAGTCCCTTGGTTGCTGATGTGGGACCCTTAGGGCTTCGTCGGCGCCAAGGAGCAACCTTTAATTCATTCCCGAATAACCTCGACTTAGCCATGTATGATCGGATCCTGGAGCCGAGGGAGATGGGCTTCTGGGGGCTGAGGAAGCATCGGACTCGGACGGTCGAGGCAGATCCGGGCTTCCGGGGATCGATGGAGCATCAGGCTAGGAGGGGCCGAGGTAAACTTGGGCTTCTAGGGGCCGATGGTATATCGTTCTGCCAGTGGTACACCTGCCTTTGTGCATGGCTGGCCCAGGGCTTTCAGTGCCGAGCTGGCCTCAGGCTTTAGGTGCCGACCGGGATTGGGCTTGTTGTTGAGAGCCGATGGTACATCGCTCTACCAGTGGTACACTGGGCTTTGTATCTGGTTGGCCCAGGGCTTTAAGTGCCGAGCTGGCCTCGGGCTTTAGGTACCGACCGGGGTCGGGCTTCTTGTTGAGAGCCGATGGTACATTGCTCTGCCAGTGGTACACTGGGCTTTATGCCTGGCTGCCCAGGGCTTTCAGTGCCAAGCTGGCCTCAGGCTTTTGGTACCGATCGGGTCGGCCTTGTTGTTGAGAGCCGATGGTACATCGCTCTGCTAGTGGTACACTGGGCTTCGTGCCTGGTTGGCCCAGGGCTTTCAGTGCCAAGTTGGCCTGGGCTTTTGGTGCCGACCAGGTCGGGCTTGTTGTGAGAGCCGATGGTACATCGCTCTGCCAGTGGTACACTGGGCTTTGTGCCTGGCTGGCCAGGGCTTTCAGTGCCGAGCTGGCCTCGGGCTTTTGGTGCCGACCGAGGTGGGCTTGTTGTTGAGAGCCATGGTACATCGCTCTGCCAGTGGTACACTGGGCTTTGTACCTGGCTAGCCCAGGGCTTTCAGTGCCGAGCTGGCCTTGGGCTTTTGGTGCTGACCAAGGTCGGGCTTGTTGTTGAGAGCCGATGGTACATCGCTCTGCTAGTGGTACACCGGGCTTTGTGCCTGGCTGGCCCAGGGCTTTCACTGCCGAGCTGGCCTCAGGCTTTTGGTTCCGACCAGGCTCAGGATTGTTGTTGAGAGCCGATGGTACATCGCTCTACCAGTGGTACACTGGCTTTGTGCATGGCTGGCCTAGGGCTTCCGTGCCGAGCTGCCTCGGGCTTTTGGTGCCGATCGGGGTCGGGCTTGTTGTTGAGAACCGATGGTACATCGTTCTGCTAGTGGTACATTGGATTTGTGCCTGGCTGGCCTAGGGTTTTTAGTGCCAAGCTAGCCTCGGGCTTTTGGTGCCGACCGAGGTTGGGCTTGTTGGAGCTGGCCTGGGCTTTGGTGCCGACCGGGGTCGGGCTTATTGTTGAGAGCCGATGGTACATCGCTCTGCCAGTGGTACAACGGCTTTGTGCCTAGCTGGCCCAGGGCTTTTAGTGCCGAGCTGGCCTCGGGCTTTTGGTGTAGACGGGGTCGGGCTTGTTGTTAATAGCCGATGGTACATCGCTCTGCCAGTGGTACACTGGGCTTTGTGCCTGACCGGCCCAGGGTTTCAGTGCTGAGCTGGCCTCAGGCTTTTGGTGCCGATCGGGGTTGGGCTTGTTGTTGAGAGCCGATGGTACATCGCTCTGCTAGTGTACACTAGGCTTTGTGCCTGGCTGGCCCAGGGCTTTCAGTGCCGAGCTGGCCTGGGCTTTTGGTGCCGACCGGGGTCGGCTTGTTGTTGAGAGCCGATGGTACATCGCTCTGCCAGTGGTACACTGGGCTTTGTGCTGGCTGGCCCAGGGCTTTCAGTGCCGAGCTGGCCTCGGGCTTTTGGTGCCGACCGGGGTTGGGCTTGTTGTTGAGAGCGATGGTACATAGCTATGCTAGTGATACACTGGACTTTGTGCCTGGCTGGCCCAGGGCTTTAGTGCCGAGCTGGCCTCGGGCTTTTGGTGCCGATCGGGGTCGGGCTTATTATTGAGAGCCGATGGTACATCACTCTGCAAGTGGTACACTGTGCTTTGTGCATGGCTAGCCCAGGGCTTTCAGTGCGGAGCTGGCCTCGGGCTTTGGTGCCGACCAACGTCGGGCTTGTTCTTGAGAGCCATGGTACATCGCACTGCCAGTGGTACACTGGGTTTTGTGCCTGGCTGGCCCAGGGCTTTCAGTGTCGAGCTAGCCTTGGGCTTTTGGTGCCGACCGGGGTTGGGCTTGTCTTGAGAGCCGATGGTACATCGCTCTGCCAGTGGTACACTGGGCTTTGTGCCTGGCTGGCCCAGGGCTTTCAGTGCCGAGATGGCCTCGGCTTTTGGTGCCAACCGAGGTTGGGCTTGTTGTTGAGAACCGATGGTACATCGCTCTGCCAGTAGTACACTGGGCTTTGTGCTTGGCTGGCCGAGGGCTTTCAGTGCCTAGGCCTTGGACTTTTGGTGCGACCGGGGTCGGGCTTGTTGTTGAGAGCCGATGGTACATCGCTCTGCTAGTGGTACACTGGGCTTTGTGCCTGGCTGCCCAGGGCTTTCAGTGCCTAGTTGGCCTGGGCTTTTGGTGCCGACCGAGGTCGGGCTTATTCTTGAGAGCCGATGGTACATCGCTCTGCCAGTGGTACACTGGGCTTTGTGCCTGGCTAGCCCAGGGCTTTCAGTGCCGAGCTGGCCTCGGGCTTTTGGTGCCGACCGGGGTCTGGCTTGTTGTTGAGAGCTGATGGTACATCGCTCTGCTAGTGGTACACTGGGCTTTGTGCCTGGCTGCCCAGGGCTTTCACTGCCGAGCTGGCCTTGGGCTTTTGGTGCCGACCGGGGTCGGGCTTGTTGTTGAGAGCCGATGGTACATCGCTTTGCCAGTGGTACACTAGGCTTTGTGCCTGGCTGGCCTAGGGCTTTCAGTGCCGAGCTAGCCTCGGGCTTTTGGTATCGACCGAAGTCGGGCTTGTTGTTGAGAGCCGATGGTACATCGCTCTGCCAGTGTACACTGGACTTTGTGCCTGGCTGGCCCAGGGCTTTCAGTGCCGAGCTGGCCTCGGGCTTTTGTACCGACCGGGGTCGGGCTTGTTGTTAAGAGCCATGGTACATCGCTCTGCCAGTGGTACATTGGGCTTTGTACCTGGCTGGCCCAGGGCTTTCAGTCGAGCTGGCCTCGGGCTTTTGGTGCCGACCGGGGTTGGCTTGTTGTTGAGAGCCGATGGTACATCGCTCTGCTAGTGTACTGGGCTTTGTGCCTGGCTGACTCAGGGCTTTCAGTGCCGAGCTGGCCTCGGGCTTTTGGTGCCGACCGGGGTCGGGCTTATTGTTGAGAGCTGATGGTAAGAAGGAAATGCACTACTGATAATACCGACGAAGGTTATCAGCGTTCCACGTTCGAGGGAGCGCTTCCCATCCAGCTCTTCAATCTTGTATGTTCTGTAATGGAGTGCTTCGGTGATCCGGTAGGGCCCCTCCCAGTTCGGAGCTAGCTTGCCTCCTTCCGTCGGCTTTGAGACTTCGGCTCGTCGAGGAATCAGGTCTCCCGGCAGTAAAGTCTTGGGGCGCATGCATGCGTTGTAATACTTAGCAGGTCGTTGTCGGTAGACCGCCATCCGGAGCCGTGCTCGGTCTCGCACCTCCTCCACCAGGTCGAGGTTGGCTCGCAGCCGGTCCGGGTTGTCTTCCTCACTATATGACTCCACCCGAGGACTCGCAGAGCCTATCTCCACTGGGATGATAGCCTCGGACCCAAAGACCAGGCTGAACGGGGTCTCTCCGATGGGGCCTCGTGGCGTTGTATGGTAGGCCCATAGCACATTGTGGAGCTCCTCCACCCACCGTCCCTTGCAATCATCCTGTCAGGTTCTCAGTCCTTGGAGAATGATGCGATTGGTCACCTCGGCCGCTCCATTGGTTTGAGGGTGTCCGATGGAAGTGAATCTCTGATGGATGCCGAGTTCGGTGCAGAATCCTCGGAAGGGTGCATTGTCGAACTGCCGACCATTGTCGGTGACCAGAGTGTGTGGTAGCCCGAACCAACATATGATAGACTTCCAAAAGAAGGATCTCACCTTGCTCTCAGTGATCTTAGCAAGGGCTTCGGCCTCAATCCACTTGGTGAAGTGATCGACGGCCACCAGGAGGAACTTGCACTGTCCGAGGCTGGAGGGAATGGTCCTAAGATGTCCATACCCCACTGGGCGAAGGGCCAAGTCGCCGCCATAGGGGTCAGCTGAGATGTCGGCTACCACTGAATATTGGCGTGGTGCTAGCAGCTATCACACTTCTTAACAAGCTCGGCCGCGTCCTCCCTCATGGTCAGCCAGTAGTACCCCTGTCGCAGGGCCTTGTAAGCTAGGGCTCTGCCCTCCAGATGACTCCCGCAGATGCCCTCATGGATTTCCATAAAATGTAGTCAGCTTCGACTGGTCCGATGCACTTGAGGACCGGGTATAAAAATGATCTTCAGTAAAGCTTCCCGTCCATCATCAGGAATTTCGAGGCCCGCCGCCTGATCTGTCTGGCCTCAGCAGGGTCCTCAGGGAGAGTGTCGTCGGTCAAATACCGGACGTAGGCGTCCATCCAGGAGGGCCCTTGCTCGACCAGCAGTGCTTCATCCGCAGCTTCAATGCTTGGGGTCTGCAGGTGCTCCACATACGTCCTTCCCAGGGTTTCATCGGCCGAGGTGGCCAAACGGGACAGCGCGTCGGCCCTAGCATTCTCTGCCTGAGGGATATCGCTGATGCGGAAGTAAGAGAACCGAGAGGCTCGAGATTGCACCTTGCTCAAGTAACGAGACATGGTCGGGTCTCTGGCTTCATACTCCCCAGCAACCTACCCGGAGATAAGCTGGGAGTCCGTGAAGGCCCTCAGACACTCCGCATCGAGCTCCTCAGCCAGCTTCATCCCCGCCAACAGGCTTCATACTCCGCCTGGTTATTAGTGGCTGGGAACATAAACTGAAGGGCATACTCCACCACCTCCCCTCGGGACTCGCAAGGATGAGCCCGGCTCCGCTTCCCTGAGAATTTGCTGCTCCATCCAATGCAAGATTCAGTCTTCCTTTCCCTTCCTCGGCCGAGGAGGACTCCATGCGCACCTCCGGACGCGATTCCTCCGAACCTCCTCGGCCCAAGTGCACTCGACCAAGAAATCAGTTAACACTTGGGACTTCATGGCAGACCTTGGCCGATAGATAAGTCAAACTCGCTCAGCTTGATGGCCCACTTGGCTAGCCGACAGAGGTGTCAGGACGGGACAAGATGATCCGAAGATGAACACCACGATGGGATGAGCTTGGAATAGGGTCGGAAGCGCTGGGCAGAGACCACCAGGCAAAGATGATCTTCTCGGTCCTAGAATATCTGGTCTCGGCATCATGAAGCACCTTGCTGGTGTAGTAGACCGGCTTCTGCACTCCATCGGCATCCATACGCACGAGCACAGAACTGACTACCTCGGGGGAGGCTGCAAGATACAGAAAGAGCTCCTCCCCGCCCCTCGCTTGGACAACAGCGGGGAGTGGATAAAAATTGCTTCAACTCTCGAAGGCATCCTGACACTCCTTTGTCCACTCGAAGCTATTGACCTTACGCAGCACCTTAAAGAAGGGCAGGCACCTTTCTGCCGATCTTGACATGAAGCGACTCAAGGCCGCCACCTTTCCGGTTAGGCGTTGCACCTCCTTTTTATTAGCTGGGGCCTCATATCCAAAATGGCCCTGATCTTGTCGGGATTGGCTTCGATCCCCGCTGAGTTACCATAAAGCCCAAAAACTTGCCTGCTGCAACCCCGAAGGCACACTTGCGGGGGTTCAGCCTCATCCGGTACTGGCAGGTTGTTGAAGGTCTCTGCGAGATCGGCGACATGGTCGGCAGCGTGGGTGCTCTTGGTCAGCATATCGTCCATATACACCTCCATGTTACGCCCGATCTGGTCCTCAAAGACCTTATTCATCAGCCTCTGATAGGTGGCCCGGCATTCTTCAGCCCAAACGCATCACCTTGTAGCAGTAAATCTTTTTAGTAACAAAGGAGGTGGCCTCTTCATCAGCCGGGTCCATCCTTATCTGGTTGTACCCGAGAATGCGTCCATGAAGCTAAGAGTTTCATGTCCGGACGTAGCGTCCACTAGCTGGTCGATCCGGGGCAGTGGGAAGCTGTCTTTGGGGCATGCCTTATTGAGATCGGTGAAGTCCACGCACATCCTCCAGCTCCCACTGGCCTTGCGAACCATCACGACATTTGCTAGCCAGTCGGGGTAATGCACCTCACGGATGTGACCGGCTGCCAATAGCTTTCGCACCTCCTCCATGGCCTTCTGTCTGTCAGGGGCGAAGCTCCTCTTCTTCTGCCGAATGGGTCGGCACTCTGCTTGACGTTGAGCTGGTGGGTGATCACTTCTTCCGAAATGCCTGGCATGTCGGACACCGACCAGCGAAGACATCGGCATTGGCTCGCAAGAAAGCGAGGAGTGGCTGCGGGCTTCCTCTGGGAGCAGGGCTTCGATCTGGATTGTCTTTGCTGGGTCCTCCCCAAGAGGGAAGGCCAGCAGGCGCTCGGCCGGCTCTCTCTTCTCTCCAGGTCCTGGGGGTCCAGCGCTTCTAGTGCAGGTGCAGGCATCACCCCTTGGGACTAGGGGCCATGTGGCAGCAAAGTGGGGGCGGGTTTTGCTCCCCCCGCATCTCCCCGACTCCTTCACTGGTGGGAAACCTCACGAGGAGCCTCTTGGTGGAGATGACAGCATCCAAAAGATTAAGCCCAAGTCTTCCGAGGATAGCATTATAGGCGAGGGGTACCCGAACCACCAGGAAGCTCATGAAGACTGTACTTTAGCGCGGGGCCATGCCATCCGTGATAGGAAGAGTGATCTCCCCCTCGACCTTCACAGAATCTAGTGAACCCCATCAGGGGCGTGGCGACAGGCCGAAGCAGGTCGGGTGACAGGTTCATGCAACAAAAGCATCATAATTCAAAACATCCACCAGCTCCCACTATCAACTAGAATTCTTTTTACAGGATGTTTAGCGATCGTCATGGACACGACAACGCTATCATCATTTTTATTTACCACCCCTCTAAGTCCCTTTTGGAAAAAAGGGATTACAGGATCTAGCTCCCCCTCCCCCCTCGGCCTCTTGGGGGCCATCTGCCCCCAGGAAATCATCGCCACCGTCTTCTCAGTTGGAATTGTCGATCACCGGTGGCGGAGGCATCGACGGACCAGGAGCATCCAGGTTGTTCCTTTGAACGAACTTCCCCAGGTGACCACGCTGGATAAAATCCTCTATCGCCTTCTTCAGCTGGCAACAGTTGTCGGTGTCATGACCGTGATCTCAGTGGTAGCGGCAGTACAAATTCTTGTTGCGGGGAATCTTTGGGTTCAGTGGAGGAGGGCATGGTAGGTACGACTCGCCCTCTATCTCCAGCAAGATGTGGGAGATGGGAGCAAGCAGAGGGGTGTAAGGACCGTCCCTCTGTGCAGGAGCTCGAGGATAGTTGTCTGGTCGGCGGGAGGCTCGGGCCTCCTGGGTCGGACTTCAGCAGGCTCAGGGCGAGTCGGCTTCTTGAGGACACTCCCGCTAGCCTCGCACCGAGAGGAATCAGCCTTGTCGACGCGGATATACTTCTGAGCCCGGGTCAAGAGTTCGGCGTAGGAGCCGGGCGGCTTCTTGTCAAGGGAGTATGCGAAGCGAGACGGACGGAGCCCTCACTTCAAGGCCAAAGTGGCCACTGAGTCCTCAAGATTGTAGACTTCCAGGGCTACCTCCTTGAACCGAGCGACGTAGTCTCGCAGAGACTCGCCGCTCTTCTGCTGGACAGAGAAGAGGCTGTCAGCTACCCTTGGAATCTTCAGGCAGGCATCAAAATGGGCCAAGAAGGCCCTTTCCAGCTGACGAAAAGAATCGATACTCCACGGCGGCAGGCGAGAGTACCAGGCTTGGGCAGCTTTCTTCAGGGTGGCAAGGAAGGCGATGCACATGAGCGAATCGGTTGCCCCCTGGACCTGCATAAGAACCTTGTAACTTTCTAGGTGGTCCAGGGGATCTGTGGTCCCGTCATATGGATCCAGCTGAGGGAGAACGAACCGGGTGGAGATGGGCTCTTCCATGATATGGCGGGACAGTAGAGGTCGGCTGTCATAGTCCGCCTCTGGCAGGTGAGTGATTCGACGGCTAAGTTCCTCTAACCGCTGGTTGTACTCGTTGAGCCTGCGCTCGGCTCGACGGGCTATCCTGCCATCGAAGGACCCCTCCCCCGAGGACTCTGAGGATGGGTAAGAATGACGGCGATGTCGATGAGGGCGCTCCGCCTCTTCTCGTGCTGCCGCTTGGGAGAAACACTAGCGTGACGAGAAGGCAATCGGGGTCTCTTGGAGGCTCCCCGGCGGTGAGGCTTGGGCGAAGCATGGCAGTGGCGAGCTTCCGGGACCGGTGATCTCCTCTAAGAGGAATGCTGGCTGGGTTGCACTACCCCTGGAACCGATGGGAATGGCTCCGTCTGCTGCGCGGCTGCCTGCCGGTGCTGTAGACCTTGAACCGCCGCCGCCAAGGACTGGACTTGCGTGGCTAGGGCGGCAAGCCGATCTTCCTGGAGCTGTTGCGGAGGAGGCGCAGAGATGTCGATTGGGGACACTACAAGAAAATGCTGAGATAGCGACACAAAGTTAGCGACGCATCTTTGCGTCGCTAAATTGCGACCAAATTGCAACGCCTTAGCGACAACAAAAAATAGCAACGCATTTAGCGACGCAATTGCGATGCATAGCTAAAAAAAAAAAATTTAAATTCTAATTTAGCGACGCAAATAGTGCATTGCTATTTTAATAAAAATTAATATTTATAAAATAAAATTATGAAATAAAAATATTGCGACGCATCTCATTGCATCGCAATATTTTTAAAAAATTAATTTTGTTAAATAGCGACGCATTAGTCACGCAATAAATCAAAAATTAAAAAAAAATATTTTTTTAATTTCGCAACACAAGTATTGCGTCATAATTTTTTTAAAAAAATAAAACATTGCAACACAACAAGGTGCATCACAATTATTTTAAGAAAAATTAATTTTTATAAAATATATTTATGAAATAAAAATATTGCGACACAACTCAGTGCAACGCCATTTTTTTAAAAAAAATTAATTATGTTAAATAGCGATGCATTAGCGATGCAATAAATCAGAAAATAAAAAAATAATTTTTAATATAACGACACAAGAAATGCATCGCAATTTTTTTAAAAAATTTTAAATTTTATAAAAATTAATTTTATTAAATATAATTATGAAATAAATGCAACCATCGGATCGTCGCTAATCTGATTGATCGCAACGGTTCGAGATCGATCGTCGGCGACCGGGATTATGGCTTGGATCGATCACAACCATCGGATCATCGCCGATCGGATTGATTGCAACGGTCCGAGATCGATCGTCGCTGACCGGGATCATGGCTTGGATCGATCGCAACCATCGGATCGTCATCGATCGGATTGATCGCAATGGTCCGAGATCGATCATCGACGACCGGGATCATGGCTTGGATCGATCGCAACCGTCGGATCGTCACTGATCGGATTGATCGCAATGATCCGAGATCAATCGTTGGCGACCGAGATCATGGCTTGGATCGATCGCAACCATTGGATCATCACCGATCGGATTGATCGCAACGGTCCGAGATCGATCGTCACCGACCGGGATCATGGATTGGATCGATCGCAACCGTCGGATTGTCACCGATCAGATTGATCGCAATGGTCCGAGATCGATCGTCGGCGACCAGGATCATGGCTTGGATCGATTGCAACTGTCGGATCATCGCCGATTGGATTGATCGCAACGGTTCGAGATCGATCGTCGGCAACCGGATCATGGCTTGGATCGATCGCAACCGTCGGATCGTCACCGATCAGATTGATCGCAACGGTCTGAAATCGATCGTCGGTGACCGAGATCATGGCTTGGATCGATCGCAACCATCGGATCGTTGCCGATCAGATTGATCGCAATGGTCCGAGATCGATCATCGCCGACCGAGATCATGGCTTTGATCGATCACAACCGTTGGATCGTCATCGATCGAATTGATCGCAATGGTCCGAGATCGATCGTTGCCAACCGAGATCATGGCTTGGATTGATCGTAATTGTTGGATCATCACCGATCGGATTGATCGCAACGGTCCGAGATCGATCATCGCCGACCGGGATCATGGCTTGGATCGATTGCAACCGTCGGATCGTCGCCGATCGGATTGATCGCAATGATCCAAGATCAATCGTTGTCGACTGGAATCATGGCTTGGATCGATCACAACCGTCGGATCATCGCCGATCGGATTGATCGCAACGGTCTGAGATTGATCATCGGCGATCAAGACAATGGCTTGGATCGATCACAACCATCGGATCGTCGCAGATCGGATTGATAGCAACGGTCCGAGATCGATCGTCGGCGACCGGGATCATAGATTGGATCGATTTCAACCGTCGGATCATCACCGATCGGATTGATCACAACGGTTCGAGATCGATCGTCGCCGACCGAGATCATGGCTTGGATCGATCGCAACCATCGGATCGTCGCCGATCGGATTGATCATAATTTTTTAAAAAATATTAAATTTTAATAAATATAATTAAAAGATAAAAAATTAATTTTAAACCAGGATCATGGCTTGGATTAAAAATAAAACATTGCGATGCAAACATGTGCGTCGCAATTATTTCAAAAAAATAATTTTTATAAAATATAATTATAAAATAAAAATATTGCGATGCGAATCAGTGCATCGCGACTTTTTTAAAAATACATTATGTTAAATAGTGATGCAGTAGTGACGCAATAAACCAGAAAATTAAAAAAAAATTAATTTAGCGACGCAAGTATTGCGTCGAAATTTTTTTTAAAAAAATAAGTGTTATAAAAAATATTAAAAATAAAATATTGCGACGCAAACATGTGCATCGCAATTATTTTTAAAAAATTAATTTTTATAAAATATAATTATGAAATAAAAATATTACGACGCGAATCAGTGTCACAACTTTTAAAAAAATACATTATGTTAAATAGCGATGCATTAGCGACGCAATAAATCAGAAATAAAAATAATATTTTTTAATTTAGCGACGCAAGTATTGCATCGTAATTTTTTTTAAAAAAAATAAGTGTTATAAAATATATTAAAAATAAAACATTGCGACGAAAATATGTGCATCGCAATTATTTTCAAAAAAATTAATTTTTATAAAATATAATTATGAAATAAAAATATTGCGCCGCGAATCAGTGCATCGCAACTTTTTAAAAATAATAAATTATATTAAATAGCGACGCATTAGCGATGCAATAAACTAAAAAAATTTAAAAAAATTTTTAATTTAGCAACGCAAGTATTGCATCGCAATTTTTTTTTAAAAATAAGTATTATAAAAAATATTAAAAATAAAACATTGCGATGCAACCATATGCGTCGCAATTATTTTAAAAAAAATTAATTTTTATAAAATAATTATGAAATAAAATATTGCAACATAAATCAGTTCATCGTAACTTTTTTTTAAAAATAAATTATGTTAAATAGCGACGCAATAAACCAAAAATTAAAAAAAATTAATTTTTAATTTAGCGACGCAAGTATTACGTCGCAATTTTTTTTAAAAAAATAAGTGCTATAAAAAATATTAAAAATAAAACATTGCGATGCAACCATATGCGTCGTAATTATTTTTTAAAAAATTAATTTTTATAAATATAATTATGAAATAAAAATATTGCGACGCATTTTTTTAAAAATAAAAAAAATTTCCGCCGGTCATTGCCGCCAAATTAGCGACATATTAGCGATGCAATTATTTGCGTTGCTAATTTTTGCAGAAAATAAAAAAATAATTTTCCACCGGCCAATATAGCGATGGATTAGCGATGCATAATTGCTTCGCTAATCCATAATAAATTAAAAAAAAAGTAGCGAGGGATTAGCGACGCAAAATTGCGTCGCTAATCCCTAATATATAAACTGAGTCGCGCCCGCCCCCCCCCCCCCCCCCCCGGCCTCTTCTTCTTCCTCTTCTTGCCCTAACCCGCTGTCTCCTCCTCTGGCTCCCACCGCCCCCTCCTCCGGCGCTAGGAACCCACCGATGGCAACCCCCCTCCCTCGGCGCAAGAAACCCCGGCGGCGTCCCCCTTTTACCGAGGTAAGCCCCCATTCTTTTTTTAAAAAAATAATGTCGGGGTGGGGTTTTCCCCTACCCCTGAGGCCACGGCCACGCGGCCGTGGCCTGAGATGATGGCCACGGCCGCAGCCGTGGCCGGCGGTGGCCTGGCCATCATGATGGCCAGGCCACCGTTTTTTTAAAAAAAAATGTAGGGGTGGGGTTTTTCCTCCACCCCTGAGGCCACGGCCACGGCGGCGGCCATGGCTATCGTCTCAGGCCACGGCCGTGGCCGGCGGTGGCTTGGCCACGGTAGCCAGGCCACGTTTTTATAAAAAAAAAAGTGTGGGTGGGGTTTTTCCCCACCCCGGCCATGGTCGGCGGTGGCCTGGCCACCGTGGCCAGGCCATCGTTTAAAAAAAGAAAAATGTAGGGGTGGGGTTTTTCCCCCACCCCTGAGGCCACGGCCATGGCCGCCACCGTGGCCGTCGTTGGCCTAGCCACGGTGGCTAGGCCACCGTTTAAAAAAAAAAGTGTGGGTGGGGTTTTTCCCCCACCCTTGAGGCCATGGCCACGGCGGCGACCGTGGCCGTCGTCTCAGGCCACGGCCACATCCGTGGCCAGCGGTGGCCTAGCCACGGTGGCCAGGTCACATTTTTTTTAAAAAAAATGGCCGGGGTGGGGTTTTTCCCTCACCCCTGCCGTTTTCGGCCACGACCGCGGTCGTGACCGTGGTCTCAGGGGGTGGGGTTTTTTTTCTTCATTCATTATGAAATTTTTTTTATTTAATTTATTTACGTTTGAACTCAATTTTACATGAAATATTAGAGAAATTTGCATGTAATCTATAATCTTGTAATGCATAATTTGATATTTGCATAATATTTGATATATTTAAAATTATATATTTAGATTTATAAATGTCTTGTGTTATCGAATCTGTTTATTTTTTAAAATATTGTTCATGATATATTATTATTAGAATGCTTATCATGCAATTTATATGGTTTTGATAGTTTAGATGATTAAATTTTTAATGAATTTATATTTCTTTATTACCTGTTATATTTTGGCTTAGCAAAATTTTAAATATTTAGTTTTTAAATATTGTCACAATCATTTTCTTAGCAAATTAGAAAAAAAATTAGCGTATTCATGTTCTTCAATTGAAAGAAATTTAATATAGCAAACCATAATTTGATATAATTCCTCAAATTCTAAACTAACCAATCAAAATAAATTCGATATCATGAAGAAAAAATGATATAGCTCATTTACAACTAAATTTAATGCAAGAATATTAAATTTGATATAGTAAACTCAGATTTGAAAGAATATAACTCCTTCTAATAAAAAGAATTTGAGATAAAAGCATAGCTTTTATGTGATTTGAGTTATTAGATTGAATCAGATTTAGTTTAGGCCAGGTTGAATCCATTTTTACTTATCTAAAGTAAATCCATATGACATACATACTATGTCAAGTTCGTTCTTTGATTTTTCATATTATTTCTCACAACATTATAACCTTTAGAGCCGTTTGAGACTTTGTAAGACTTAGTCTTGCAAATTCTCAAATTGTCCTAGTGGACAGTTTGAGATTATTTTTTGCGATATGTTCGTCTGCTATTCGTCATCGTTAGTTGAGCTTGCAGTTTGTATATCCTCATATGTTCTCCTAGTGTGGCATATAAGCTACACATTTAGGAGAACATAAGGGGAATTGCTACCAAAATTTCAACGTAAACGATGATAATTTCGAGCAGAATAACATATCGCATAAACGGTTATTGCCCATAGCTTTTCGTGAGTTGCTTCCGCAACATGTGTGGAAGGCATTGATAGAGCTCAGCTTGTTCTTTAAGGAGTTATCTACTGCAGTCATTACTTCTGCATCCATGGAAAGGCTTGAGGAGAAATTCCAATTATTTTATGCAAGCTGGAGCGAATATTTCTCCAAGTTTTTTTGACTCAACGAAGCATTTATCGGTTCACTTGCCATACGAAGCACGTATAGCTGGTCCCATGCAGTATCGCTGGATGTATCCTTTCGAGAGGTAAACACCCAAATCAGTAATACATGTTGACATTTAAATACTATTTTATTTATGCGAGGAAGTTGGTTTATTTATATTTTCAACTTTACATATATGTATCTTAAGAAGTTAAAAAATAATGTGCGGAATAAGGCAAGGGTTGAAGGTTCTATATGCAATGCACACTTGGTTGAAGAAGTTTCAGCTTTTGCCTCGCATTACTTTAAGGGTCACGTTCATACGAGGACCCGCAATCTTGGTCGTAACGATGACATATGTGTGGACGAAGGAGAACCTACTGATGGTAGAATATCAATATTTAAAAGTATCGGCCGTTCATTTGGGAAGCAGAAGTCAAGACAATTAAGCGATATGGAATATAATGCAGCACATTATTACATCCTAATGAACTGTAGGGAAGTCAACCCATACATTGAGTAAGTATATGTACACTTCATTAATTGCTTAATTAAAACTTCTACTTTAAATTGTAAAATACCATACTATTTAATTGCTAATAGAAGTTTTAATTGTTATAATCCCTTAAGGATGTATTGTGATAGACAACGACAAATGGATCCCAGCATCAGTCAACTTGCCATTGGGTAGAAGTTAGAAATGGAGTTCGCTGATTGGTTTTATGAATTTATGAGTACTATCACTCAATCAATTACAATAATGGCTTTTATTTTTCGAATTAATTGTGAATAGCTTATTAATTTATAGGTAAACGGTCCATGGTTCACAACCGACAATATTTTCATTAAATGTCTGGCGCAGTGGCCATTGAAGATCGTAATAACCTATACTGGCTATTTTGTTAATGGATACAAATTTTAAATTGAACGACTAGCATCTTCAAGAGGGACGCAGAATTAGAGCGTATGTGTTAAAGGAGAAAGTGCTGGAGCAAATATGCAGGATTATTACAGAAAGTTAGTAGAGGTGGTCGAAGTTGAATATCCGATTGGCCTATGAAACGAACTGTATTGTTTCGTTGTGATTGGTTTGATCCGACAATTCCTGTCGGTAAAAGGGTTCATAACGACTACAATCTAGTTGAAGTAAACCATCGATGAAGATTGCAGAAATATGAACCATTCATTCTTGCATCCCAAGCTCAGCAAGTGTTTTACTGCGGATATCCAAGTTTGCGCAACGACAAGCGAGATTGGTGGGCTGTTTCTAAAATCGTTCCACGTTCAACAATCATATTAGATGAGAGTTCATCAAGTCAATCAACTGAGTGCCCTGCATTTCAAGAGGATGAGATAGAAATGCATGCAATTGAGGACGACACAAGGGCTCCTAAAACATCACTTAGAGATCCAAATGGTGATGTCCAAGAAATTGAGGATGCAAATGTTCGGTTTCCTTCCGATAATAATAAAACTGAATCACAGTCCGATACGATATCGGATGTTGAACCAACATTTCATGAAACAAATGACACTGATTAAAGATATAAGTTCATTCGATTTCGATTTATTTTTATAAGTGTTAAATTTTTGTATATTTATTAATTATTCGTAATTATATTGCATTGCATTAATCTTTAGTATTTACAGTATGACGGACCGAGGTAGATCTACCCTTGACGAACATAGCCCTGCTGCATCACATCCCACTACCAGCCCTGATGCACAGACTTCCCCCTCCAGCGTCGATGCTCATCCAGTATTTTCCTCTACCCGATCGGTATAGACCTCTGAGAGTTCTTCTTTGGTCGGTCGCACCGTACTTCGATTGGATGCCGATGGGCTGTAAGTATATACTAATTGTAACTATATGTTTATGTTTTTAAGTTAATTACTTATTTTAATTAGTTTTTTTAACAGCTTTATTGAGCAGCATACTGTATCGAGCCGGATCAGCTCTATATTTCAGAGCCGTGCTGATCCCAGTGGCTACGATTGGCACATGTATCTGCGGCCACGAGGAAGTTTATTTTTCAGAGTTTCAGGTAAACTTTTTAAATACATTTTATAACTGATATAAAATTTTCTAATCTTAATATATGTGAAACTAACTGTTTATTTTAATGTAGAAAAAGTTTACGTGGGACCCTACTATCCATGATGCCATTAGGGCAGCATGGAATGCTCTTGCGGCACGCCGATACTCCGACATGCTTTATCGTTGGAGGAGTTCGGGTGACCGTCCAGGGCATGTGCCAGAGGGTATTTGGGCCAGCTGGCAGCAGGCGTGGCAGTCGAGGCATGGATCAGGAGGTCCGCATCAGCCAGCATAAACCGCCGATCAAAGAAGGGCAGTTGTGGCACGGGCCTTTCCTGTCACACTGCGGGATCCATTTCTATTCAGGAGCACAGGCACCGTATGGTAAGAAAACGTAAACAATTTAAATACTAATTTAGTCATTTACAAATACTTGTATTTATATTCTTTCTTCTGCTTTTGTAGTCCGAGCAGGAGGGCAGAGATCCTGGTGAGTTTTGTCTATTCAGGGCGACACACACTAAGAAGGACGGTTCCGGGGTTGATACACGATCACAGGAGGTTGGGATAAGAAATTAGATTTATATTTTATTTATTTAATTTCTAATATTTTATTCAGCTTTATATATTAATTCATTTATCATTGATTTTATAACTCAAAGGCACGAGTCGAGGAGCTTCAGTCTCAGGCTTCGCAGGTCGACTCCACTGATGGGGGGCTGCCTGTCAAACTCTCACCAGAGGAGAGTCAACGTGTGTTTTTGGAGGCTGTTGGTGCCCAGCCGCGAGACCGTAGGGTCTATGGTTTGGGCACCAGAGCTTCCAGATATTTTTCCCTATCAGGGCTCCAGTTCGCGTGGTTCTGGCGATATTCTCCAGCAGATAGACGACATCCGAAGTTCTATCAAGAAGAAACTTTGCCATGAGGTTCGGGAGGAGCTTATAGAGATGAGAGACCAGATGCGTCAGATGCAGGATTTAGTTCGTCTCTATCGCAGGGTTTAGTCCAGCCCAGCCTCCATAGCCGCCTGCAATACATGATGTATTTTTTTTCACTACTTGATTTTTTTTTTTTTTTTTGTTTTGTATATGAAAATTTTAAATAATTAATAAAATAAATTTTTATCGATTTTTAAAATTTTGTAATGATTGTTTTGGTTAATTGTATTAGCAATTACATTATATTAGAAAGTTTATTTTATATTTTTTTTTTTAAATAAATTAATTAATTTACTTTAAAACTTAAAAAAATTACTTTATTTTTTAAAAATAAAAATTAATTAGCGATGCTATTTTTTATCGCAATTTTTTTTAAAAAATTACAAATTATGTTATTTTAATTTTTTTAAAATAAATTAATTAATTAGTGATGCAATTATGACAAGATTTTGTCATAAATATTTTTAAAAAATTTATTTTTAAAGTAACGACACATTTAGGGGCATCGCAATTATTTTTAAAAAATTAAAAATTATTTTATTTTATTTTTAAAAAATAAATTAATTAATTAGCAATGCTAATTTTCGTCGCAATTATTTTAAATATATTAAAAATTATTTTATTTATTTTTTTTAAAAATTAATTAATTAATTAGGGACGCAATTGCGATGATATTTTCTGTCGTAAATATTTTTAAAAAATTATTTTTAAAGTAGCGACGCATTAAGTCTGCATCGCAATATTGCGACGCATTTATTGGCATCGCAATATATTGCGATGCATTTATGGCATCGCAGAGAGTCACTATTAAGCGATGCAATTGCGACAAATTGAAATTGCGATGAACATTTTAGCGATGCTTTATTGCATCGCTAATGCATCGCTATAGCTTGTTTAGCGACGCATTTGGGCATCTTTATATTTAATTTTTTCTTGTAGTGGGAGCGGAAGGTCCAGCCGCTAAGGATGCGGTGGTGCAGGGACACTGGCTGGGGGAGCTGAGGGGCCAACCGCTAGCGGATCAGCTCCTTGTCGCTGCCCCCCAGCGTAGCTGGCGGAGACCCCTCTCGCACGGGTCATCAGCATGGCTCAAGAGCTTGGGGACAGAGAGATTGTAGATTGCTATTCAAATCTTTCTCTACCCTTCCTATCTGGCGCGCCAATCTGTTGACGCGAGTCACTTTCTTCATACGCTAGGGAAACGGATGTCCTCCTCGCTGGACTTCTACAAGAAAAGTCTCCGAAGACCGGATGCTCCGATGGGGACCCTCCGACGCTCAAGTTAGTCACCCGGGAAAGGACGAGAACTAACTAGCAGAAGGAAGCTAGAAAGTTGGGGTTTAGCTAGTGGGAAGAAGCTAGAAAACCAGGTTCTGGGATCCTTACTTACAGCGAGAGTGTGCGCTTTTATACATGTTCGAAGATCCACCTTTTCGTTCCAGAAGATCGCTGTTTTGAGACACCTCATCCAATAACGAACAAAAAGGTGAGGCTGACAGTGACGGGTCGTACCGTCACCGTGCGTATCGGAGGCATCCTGTGTTACCTACCAGTACGGCTTCATAGGTGTCTGGCGGCTATAGTTGTGCCTAGTGCGCGCCGTTGTAGGATGTGACCGCGCGCAGTTGCAGGCGGGTGGTGAATCATACGCTGTAACGGGGTATGGTCATGCACAGTCGCAGATGTGCGATGGACCATACGCCGTTATGAGGTATGGCCACACGCTGCTATGGATGTGTGGTGGACCACGTGGGCATGCCAGGTGGCCCGAGGCTATAGGTTGCTGGGCTCAAGGGCCAGACCACGTACCGAGCACTGTTCATAGAGTCCGAGGCTGAGGGGGTCTCAGAGGTTGAGATATTGTTCATGCAGTCCGAGGCCGAGGGGGTCTCGGAGGTTGAGATACTGTTCATGCAGTCCGAGGCTGAGGGAGTCTCGGAGGTTGAGATACTGTTCATGCAGTCCGAGGCCGAGGGGGTCTCCGAGGGGGCCTCGGGACCTCGATGGTCGGAGTTGACCCGATGCAAGGTGAAGCTGGAAAGTTGAATGACATTTTGGAGATGCGAAGAGTGAGTCAAGTCTGGTGCTTGGCGAGGCCGATGCTGATATTCGAGGCCGAGGGGGTCTCCGTCAGGCGCCGCTACAGTTTATTCTGACGGTGCTGGATCAGCCATATCAAGTAGCATACAAATTCATATCAACTTTATAATAAAATTGTTTTAATAAATTAATTTAACAATAATATTACTTCAATTTCATTTCAGATTGATCCAATTCCTTTCTACTTAGGGCTAAATAGAGCAGTAAGAAAAGAAAAGCTGTGAGGGGATCCCATGGCGTTCTTTTACAAAATATCTATATCATTAAATATTATAAATTTATTAAAAATATATAATAAAAACATATGCTTTATTTTTTAGCTCGAGATAGGTTGGAATATTAAAAAAGCTAGCCCAAGACTTAGCTAAGACTGGCTCAAACCTGGGCCACTTCCAGCCATATAACCTTTTTTGGAAAAGTCTTTGTACATTATCTCCGGTGCAGCGAATCCTACGTGGTTATACCGCTCCTTCTTAGTGGTCCATATGGATTGTACATGGCCTAACACGATGGAATAGAATAGCAGGGATACAATGTTATATTTTAAGCGTGACGTGCATTAATAACGCTTTTGCAATCTCTGCATGCATGGCAAAGGACAATTTTGTCCTTCAAAATTTTTCTTGAAAATGATAACTTGGCTCTTCTTCTTCTTTCGAATGCGTGCGGGTGTCATTTCTTCTCCTTCTTCATCATGGGACACCCTTATAGAAATCGGCCAAAAAAATTACGACACCCCAGGTTTACTTTTAAGACACACTAGTTACAAACTTACGATACCTGTGCAGAAAATGTACACTGAGAAAAAGCTTTACGATATACAAGAAGAAAATCGGCCAAAAAAATTACGATACCTCAGTTTTACTATTAAGATACCCTAGTTACAAATTTATGACACCCGTGCAGAAAACGCACACTGAGAAAAAGCTTTATGATATCTCAGAAGAAAATCGTCCAAAAAAAATTATGACACCTTAGTTTTACTATTAAGACACCTAGTTACAAACTTATGGCACCCATGTTGAAAATGCATGCTAAGGAAAAGCTTTACGACATCTCAGAAAGAAATTGGCTGAAAAAAATTACGACACCCCAAGTTTACTTTTAAGACACCTTAGTTACGAACTTACTACACCCGTGCAGTAAACGCACGTTGAGAAAAAGCTTTACGACGTCCTAGAAGGAAATTAAAGAAAAAAAATAATCACGATACCCCAGTTTTACTATGAAGACACCTTAGTTACAAACTTATGACATCCCTGCAGAAAACACATGCTGAAAAAAAGCTTTACAACATCCCTTAAAAAATAGACTAAAAAAAATTACGACACCTTAGGTTTACAACAGAAACCTGCTCATTGCCAAAAGCAATTATAGGAATAGGAACTAACTTCTCTTCAATAAGAGTAGTAGGATCCAATTCCTCCTCAAAGACAAAGTCTATAACTTTATTTCTCCCCCCAAACTCAATATCCTCAAAGAACGTTGTAGTTTCCATCTCAAAAATTGTCCTTAATTTGGGATAATAAAACTTGAAATCCCAGGATCGCTCAGAATATCTAACAAAGTAGCTACTCACTGTCCTGAATTTCAATTTCTTTTCATATGGCCTATAAGGCCTTGCCTCAGCTGGACATTCCCAAATATGAAAATGCTTTAGACTAGGCTTTCGTCCTATCCAAAGCTCATAAGGTGTTTTGATAGCTACTTTAGTTGGTACTTTGTTCAGAATGTAGGCTACTGTCTTTAGTGTCGTTCAACTCTATTTCTAGATATGTGACCTAAACGCTTGTGCCACAATGTTTCTGAATTTTCATTGCAAATTTTACGCTTAGTACATTGTGATTCCATATTAAGGGTTTCATTATAAGAAATAATAGTATCAAGCAAATATAAATTATCATACATCATAAAAAATCAGTTCCAATAACATTTGAATTTAAAGAAAAACTAAACTAACTATTTCCAAATGAACAACAATATCCTAATTTGTCCAAAGCTGAAATAAAAACAAATTTTGTCAAATGACGGTACTACAAAAGTGTCTTTCTAATCCAAATAATAACCTGAACTTAATAGCAATCTAAAATACCCAATCACCTCCACATCTATTGACTTGCCATCTCCTGCATAAATGCATCTTTCAGCATCAATTGGTTTTCGGTAGCTCAGGCAACCCTGCATTGAAACACTGATGTTAGTAGTAGCATCAAAATCTAACCATCAAATATTTCTAGGTACTGAAGCTATATTTACTTTAAAATAGACCAAATTAAGAAATATACCTTTCTTTTCATGCCATGCATGATACTTGGAATATTCTTTCTTCATATGTCCAAACTTCTTGCAGAAGAAACAACTTTCCTTATCCTGATTTTATTTCTTCTTTACTGGACCTTTAGCAGCCTCATTCTTTCTTTTCTTGCCTTTATCCTTGCCCTTTTCCTTATAGGTACTTACTAAGCGAGCACTTTCAGTCTTCTCTTGCTTCAATCTCTCTTCCTCTTGCATACAATATGAAATGAGCTTATTAAGAGTCCATTTCTCCTTCTGGCAGTTGTAACTGACCTTAAATTGACTGAACTGATTAGGTTGAGAGATCAGTACTAGATGCACAAGCAAGTCTTCTGACATTTCAAGTTTAGTGCCTTAAGCTTTGAAGCAAGACGAGATATTTTCATAATGTACTTCCTTATGTTTCCTTTGCCCTTATACTTCATGGAAGTCAAGCTTTTCAAAATTGGGCTTGTTTGTGCCTTATAGCTTTTGGCAAAGCATTTCTCAATCTCAGCAAGAAATCCTTAGCACTGATAATTCCTTTGGATACCGTACCCCTAAAAGCTTCAGGTATGCCTCACTTGATGATCATAAGACACATGCAATTAGAGTGATCCCACTTTTCATATTTGTTCCTCTCATCAAAGGTACTGGATGCTGTAGGAGGAGTGGGTTGCTCAATCCTTAGTGCAAGGTTCAGATCCATGCAGCCAAGAACAATAAGAATGTTCTATTTTTAGTCCTTGAAGTTAGTGCCATTAAGGATCGGTACCGAATTGAGGTTAGAAAAAATAGTAGCAATATTAGTTGTAAAGAAAATAAAAGCAATACATAAATAATGCTCATATAAATAATTAATACCAAATATCAATAAATTTAAAAAATGGTAAATCCCATCTCAAGATACCCAGTGCAACATTAATATCAAGTCTTTGAACAGTAATATTAACTGTTAGTGGTACTCTTGTTGTAATGATCAAACACTAATAATATGCATGTCAAATAATAAATCTATCTTTGGATCGACTTATTACTCACATGTAAATCCTTATAATCGTTACGTGTTTACCATCACACATATGTATAGTTTGGCCAAGTATTAACCTTCCTTTGGGCCGATTAATATCCGTATAAAATACATATACATAACATCCAACATCCTTCATGAACCATCTACACAAGAGAGGTCACTTTGGTGATATCTTGTTTCAATTAGTTCAATTTAGAACGATGATAAATTAGCATAAAATATCATTAATTTGAATTTGATTGAACTTTTTTTAAAAAATAATGATATTTTTTTTGTGGTTCCAATTCATATCAAAAATAAAACTTATCTATTTCAAAGCCATCTTTATAACAAAAAAATAAATTATCCTAATGGATAAAGCTTTGCTTTATGAAACCATTAAACCGCATTGGAGGAGATTACTTATGCCCATAGAATCACCTCCGTTCAAATGATCCGTGAAGCCATTCCATATATATATATATATATATATCATGTGAGGCGTAGAGGAGTTGGAAGCCCAAAAATATGAAATAATGCCCATTCACAAAGCTCCCTTTAAAAATCCCATGCATTAAATTTCATGTATGCATTAAATGCTTTTATCCCCTCACAAACTCCAACCCCACTCTGTTATCCCCACGTGAAGCCTCTTGATGGGGGAGAAGAGGGGAAAGCCATGTATTAGTATTAGCCAAATACCACGACAGATTCCAAGAGCAGGCTATTGCGTGTGGGAAAAGACTCCCAACGCCCCACAATGGGAAAAGACTCTCAACGCTCCACTTAAGGCTAATGGATTTTACCAACTAGATTCCTAGTAGAAAAAATAGAACTCCACGTAACGCCCCCGTATACTTTATTCCATAATTTTTTTATTTTATTATCATAATTTTTCTTACGCTCCACATGGATGAAATCCCATGATTTTAAAACTTCACACGTGAGCATAACCCATGATTTCATGAGGGGGAGTCCAAATGCTACATTAATGCCCCACATGATGGAATCCCACGGTAATTTTTCATGCAATAAATGGCAAAACAGAACTTTTCTTACTTTCTATGATGCTCCCCATCCCAGGAACACTACAAGTGTATCCATGATGGAATCTAAAATCTCAAAGAAATCATGAAAATCACGAAAATCTGTTATGGACTTTTATACGTTCTTTCCATCTCTTTATTCATTTTTTAACTTATTTTATCAACAAAAGTTATCTAATCTTGTCTCCTAGAACAGAGGATCATGTGAGACTGATTTCATAATGCAGCGAATATCTTTGGTTCTGACATCAAAATTCATAATCATCAAACTAAAGTAAAATAATATTTTAATGCACTATGACCTTTATTTTATTTAAAAATTAGATCTATAAATATTAAAAATATCATTGACATCAAAATAAAATTTTACAATAAACTAATGAGTATTTGTCTCATGGTTGCTGAATAAAACCAAAGAAACATATGCACAAATATGAATATAATGCATATTATTAAAAAATTTCTTAATGATTCAACATGAATAGAGGTTCTGATACCAATTATTGAAAATTAAATCTAAACCTTGGGTGAAAATCATCACCATAAAGCCAAGAATCATCCATGTTTAATCATCAAGAATTAATAAATATAAACGGAAGCGTACGTGAATTCATATTACTTGATGGCCTTCCAGATCAACACGTACTCCTAGAGAGCCCTTTAAAATTTTCTTTAGGCTTTTCTTTCTGATGATGGAATTCAAGAAGGTCTTCTGTACGATCCAGATACCATTACGGCTATATATAGATAACTTCATCATTATCTTTTGGTATTTCTATTTAAGCCCATCATAAAAATAGAAATAATCCCTTAGGTTTCTACATATTAAAGGGCCACATATTATCAGATACATTAAAGCTCAAATCACTGAAACCTTACCTCACTTTTAATTAGGTTAACTTTGTCCGTAATACATAATTATTTCATATATAAGCCCAATATTGGATTAAAAATTCAACACTACTCCCCATCTTGCAGCCTCGAAGCCTAATTAGCAAGTATATATGGATAAGAAGAGGATGATCTATCCTTCAAACTTCCTGAAGAAACTGCTGCCATAGTGAAGATCAAAAGGATCGTGGCGAGAAGTTGCATAAGAAGAGCAACGAGTGGGGCAAGGTAAAACAAAGGATGAGGCAGAGGGTGCACAGAGGATGGCCAACTTCATGGCTATACTCGAATACACAATTTGTCTGTCGGGTCTTTGACATATAGTTATCAAAATTGGATCGGACTAGTTGATTCAACCAGTTGAACCGGAACTCGAAGGCTAAATCAGTTCAATTCTAGTAGAAAAACCCGACTGAACCGGTTCATTGATTATTGATATTTGATAAATCGTAACCCGTCCGGTTCAGTTGGGTTACCGGTTCACGGTGAACCGGATGGGCTTTTCAAATTCTCTGGACTCTATAGCTTCGTCCAGACTCCAGACATCCTTGACTTCTGCTGCTCTGCAGTTCTGCGAACCAACTCGAAGCTCGAACTCAAAGGCTCGACCGGGACAAGCCTAGAATCCAGACTCCAGATCCAGAGTCTTGGCCTCGATGATGCCCTGCCTCCGTCTCTTTGCCGACGCTGACTGCACGGAAGAGTCCTGCTTTCGTCCCTCGGCCGCTCAGCAATGAGACTCTGGCGAAAGAGTCCGGCCTCGACGACTGCGGCCTTGAACTGGCCGGATACCGCCCGATTCAAGGCTCCACGTCCGATCACCATGGCTGGGATAAGATCGGCCCTGGCCCATCATGAGGCCTAGTGACCGCCGACTGCTAGCACATCTCCAGCAACGGTCGCGCATAGCGATGCCAGCCCGATGGTCGCCGGAACAATGGTGCTCGGCTAAGGAAGCTGATCACCGCGATCGGTTTGGCCAGCCGATTGGCTGAATCTATGCCATCTCCAGTGAGGATCCAAGAAGGAACCACCGATCTTGTTCTTGGATGATTAGATCTAACTAGTTTGCAAGGAGAATAAAAGAAAACAGAGGATCGGCGGGTTTTGAGCTTGCTTCTAGCCGTTCGGCTGGTGACGGCGATGTCCAGTAGCAAGGAGCGCTGCAATGGCCTCCGACAAGCCTTCCACCACATCTAAATGATCTAATTAGATACCCTAAGACTCGAATTTAATACAATTAGATTGAAGCAGAGCTTCACACCTGATCGCCTCTCTCTTCCCTTTCAGCGGCGGTCTGGCTCCGGCAGCTTCGACAGGATTAGAGAAGAAGGAAGAGAGAGAGAAGCATTCGGGTGGCTCGGAGGAGACGGCAGGATCAGAGAAGAAGGAAGAGTGAGAGAAGCGTTCGGGTGGCTCGGAGGAGAAAAAGAAGACTGGTGAAAGCAATAGATTCGAATGAGAGCTCTCCACCTCTACTGGACAGAGTTCGGATGTACGAGCGTGAGGAGGTTCTTATGATTCGAACGTGACCGGGATGGAGATGATCCGGGTCACGTGGGAGAAAAAAAATACGCTGGAATACTCTCAAAATATCATGGTAGTCGAAAGCTTTCTGAACGAAGGTGATGACGCCAGTTATGGAGTATCACAGATATGATAAATATTCATATTATAATAAAAAAATATTATTATTTTGAAAATATGATAAATATTATATAATAGTTTGTTATTTGTTAGAACGTTAATCCTATCGGTTCAATTACAAGATAACTACATTTTTTTTTTGCGTTAACTTATTAAATAACTATAATTTTATGTGTAGGTTTTTTATTAGATACCACATTTCCAATGGATAAAATTGAACTACAAGCAAATAGCAGTCCGTAAACATGTATAGGATTTGGTGAGCAGGCAGCTGGATTTTGGATAAATGGTTTTGTGCATGGTTTGTCTGGTGGTGTGCATAACCACCGGCTGTGGGAACTCGCCTTCAAGTTCGTCACCCGCCAACCCAGCAACGCCAGTAGTTTCCTCCTCTATTTTCCATAGGCGGTAACCTAATCTCTTGAATTAATTCTAAGCAACGCTCACCATTCAGTGACCGGTGAGAATTAACACCTTCAGGTTAGCCTCATTTCTAATTCTATATCCATCTGAGACCCATAGGCCAAGGCTTCTCGGTCCATGTTCCCTAATGATTTTTGAATCCAAGGGGTAAAAGAATACTCACCCATATACCATGGACATGGATTTTATAGCAAGAAGAATGATGGATGATGTCAGGGCTTTTCTTTTGATTTTTTAGAATCTTCTCTCTTGCACTGGTTGGTATTTCTTTAAGATTAACGGGTTTAGCTCTTAATTTTTTTGTATTTATATAATTATAATTTAAAGTTTTTTATGGCATTAGATGTTAAAGTTTATTATCATATTGATCTTAATTTTTTATTAATTTTTATTAAAATTAATTATTATTATTATAAATATTTTATATAAAATAATTGAACCGATGGTTCAACCGATGATCCGACCGGTTAAACCAGTGACCCGGTGATCCGAGCCCTTGGTCGGATCAATGTCCGGTCTGGATCTAACAACTATGCTTTGACAAGGCCTTAATGGTATTGGTAGATAAGGAATATTTTTAGATTCCACCAAACGAGTCTCACCAAGTAGGGACTTTGCAATGGGTAAGACATCTCATGGTGACTGGGTACTACATGGTTGATGTCGTGGATGCGGTAGAGGAATGGGATAGAAATAGAGATGATAAGAAAAAAATCGATGGTGGTGAGCTTCAGGGATTTTTAGGCCGACAGCATGGGTGCGGCAGTAGAGGGTTTGGGCACGGGAGAAGCCACCATTTGATCTCCGCCATTGGAGAATAGAGGAGGGAGACGGAGGAAAGGAGAGCTCATGCTTCGCAATTATAAAGATGCAAGTAGAGGAAAGGGAGTAATAATGGAATATTATAGCATGATACCCAAGTTTAGTCATACATTGAATATGAAAAGAATGTGTGATGTGCTTATAATGCAAATACATTTGCTATTCATTAACTTTCACTCGAATTTTTGGGCATATGCTTTTGACCTACTAACGAAGTCAATTGAGCTAGTGAAAGTTGCAATTGATGAGAAATATGATTAGATGATAGACTTTTTTTTAAGAACTTGAATTATTGATATTGCAGGTTTTAAGCGGATAGTTAATCTGCTAGTTATAGAGATGATTGATATTGATGTTATTTTTTTGTAATAAAGTAGTTGACTACATATTGTGTTACGATGATTATTTAAGAAGGATGTAAGATTTTAAATTTTAAGACAATTAGTGTTCATGTTTTGAAGGGGGTAAACCCCATTAATCTTTAGGATTGATCTTGGCTGTGAATACTCAGAAGTTTTGGGGGTGAAATGTAAAAGATTTTTAGCATTGATAAAGAAAAAAGGAATAAATTTCAATGATAAAGAACATTATGAGGATTTTTCATAAAAGGCGGTTAGGATGGCCTCAGATCAAGAGATAGATGTTCTATTAATAGATTCCCATAAATCAAGAACCCTTGCAAAGGCTCCTTGTAAAATAGCTTCTGTTGAAGAATTAATGATAGTAGTTGTTTCACTAGATCTATTGTGTCTCTTTGTCATACCTTTTCATAGTTTCTAATTAGTATCTTCTTTAGAACAAAAAATTATCGATCAGCTATAAGTAGTTCAAATCTTTTTAGAAAAAAGAAGGGGGAGACGATTCTATTTTTTATTATTATCAATTATAGATTATGGCTAAGGATATATCTAATATTGCATTTGAATCGAAGAGTTATTATTATGTTTTTCTAAATATATCTTTTGAGATAGGAAGCACATCTTCAATCTTTATAGATCTTATAAGTCAAGTATTCAATCAAATACAAATTAGTTTGAGGATATTTTGAGATATTCAAGGGGTTTTAATTAATTTGTTTTGGTATTGCAAAAGGTATTGCATGATCTTTTTTTTTTTTAAATGATGGTTATGATAATTAATGATGATACTATTATTCAAAAAAATTAAATTAGTTAATTATAATAATTATGGAGGATATCCTGAATTATTGCTATGATATTGTGATGATTTAATCAAAGGACTAAAAAAAGGCGTCATGATGATTAATGATGCGTTAAACTATTCAAGAGTTGAGAGAGCACTAGAGGTGAGCCATCTTATATCTCGTGCTAAAAAAAACTTGAAATCATCTTATTAAGGAATTAAAAGTAATTGATATATTATTATCTTTAAGATCGAAAGATATAATACATACGATGAGGCTATCGCATTATAAGGTTGAAAATTATGATACTCAAGTTTAGTTCCACATTGGATGGAAAAGAAATGTGTGATGTGCTTATAACGCAAGTCCACTTGCTACTCATTAACTTTTACTCGAGTTTTTGGGTCACGCAATATTGGCTCGCAAATGAAGTTGATTGAACCAGTAAGGGGGCTTGGAGTGTTACAAATGGTATTAGAGCCGATACAAATGTACAAAAGTTGATTGGGGGTATGAGAAAAGAGTTACCATGAGGGACGATGATTGAGTTCTACCATAACGTGGAGCCATCCTTGTAGCACCAATGACTAAAAGCACCTACTATCCTTGATCATCATCGACAATAAGTTCTCTCTCTCCCTTCTTTCCTAAAAAGGAAAGTATAAGGAGAGGAAATAATGGAATATTTACATATTTTAAGGATTTTTTTATTTTTTTAAACTCATATGATGATATCATAAGCCTTTTTACTAAACTTCAGATCATGCAGATTTCGTTTAGGTGGATGGAAGGACCGCTTTAGACCCACAAGAAAGGAAGGGGCGATGGTGGGCGAACGTCTAGGAGTGTAATCGAGCCGAGTCGAGTTGACACAGAGCCAGCTCGAGCTCGATTCAACTCTAAAATTTAAAGCTCAAAACTCGACTCGAGCTCGATCGAGTTTCTTATTTAGAGCTCAAACTCGAGCTCGATTTGATTCGATTCAAATTTTTATGTAAAAATTTTAAAAATAAATTTTAAATTAAAGTAAAATATATTCTTAACTAAAAATTTAAAGAAGTTTTATATAGTTAGAACAATATTATAAATATGTATAATTATAAAGTAAAATAGTAAAATTAAGTAAGCTCGATTAAGCTTGTGAACTTTTTGAACCGAGTATTTTAATATTTAAACTCGACTTGATAATATACTTGAGTAGTTCGAGATCGAACTCGACTTGATAAGCAGCAAATTGATTTTAAGTATTTTTTAAATTAATTTTAAGTTACTCATAAGCTATGTCGATCCATCATAAAAATAAAAAAATATATATATATATATATATATATATATATATATATATATAATCATGGATCGGTCTAAAACTTTTCAAAATTGAGCTGCACTCGGACATAATGCAGGGGGAAAGCATAATTTTATCTTTTTCATGAGCAAGTGGCCCACCCGGCCCCTTTTTTCGGGGGAAAAAAAAAGAGAAAAGAAAAAAGTGCGCCTTCTTTCACCACTTGCAGTCCCCTGTGCATCCTTTGGCCCACGTCTCTCTCCGCCCTTTCTACACTACCGACCCACGCTTTCTCGCACCCCGAAGTCCGAACTCCGAACCCCTCCGCAAGACCACCGCCAAATCTCCTCGTCGTGCCCACAATAAATTTCACATATAAAAATCTCGCAGCGGATTTAGCGGGCAGCCGCTGAAATCGGTCGCATGGACCGATCTGTGACATGACGGGACCATTGTCTGGTGGCAGAGTATTTCAAATTTTATCGATTAAATCGGCCTTGTTTTCCGAATTTCATCCTCGTCGAGAAGTGTGGATGAGAACGGGGGAGAGAAACTGGAGAAGGTATGGAATTAAAATTATTTCTCAAAAGATATAGTCTTCTGTAGCCGTTATTTTTTAAGTAATCTTTTCACTAATCATGTTGTACCTTTGTTTTGGTTCCAAAAACCTGCTAACATCGCTGTAAAATTAGCGGGCAGCGCATTTTTCCCATCTGAAAGTACTTCTCTTTTAGGAACCCATCTAACGGTCCACCGCTGGGTTCTCAACTTTTTTTTTTTTTTTTCCTTTTTTCCTTTACTTTTTCTTTTTCGGATGATAGAGATCGGTACTCTTTTTGACGGATAATAAAGCTTGGTGCTCGACCTTGACAGTTGCCACGTAGAAAACTTCGCTTAGGCATCCCACCAAACCAACCCTAACCCTAGCCCTAGCCCAGGCCTGAGAAGGCAAGCCTAAGCCCAGGCCCAAACTCGGTCCTAACGCCTGGATGAAATCAGACGTCTTTTCCTTCTCGTTATCCGTCACTTTTGTCCCCTCAGTAGATTTCTTGGTACAACCAGATGCCGAGACAATCTATATTAACAGCTCATGATGTCTCCTTATATTAAACCACCCCTTGTGGCGTTAGCGTCATGTGGTATAAATAAATAAAACCTTTCGTATCTTATTTATTGTAGTTCTGACCTCATATTTAGTGAATCAATTTCAGTTGCAGCTGATGCCAGTTGCGGCTCCATATCTTCTCTACTTATTGATCAAAGTAAGATATAACCAACGGGCAAATTGGGCTACTCCAGGCTTGTTATACCTATGAAAAATTTTTATGCATTACTTTCGATGTAGAATGATTTTAAATGTGATGATGTGCTTATGCATGAATTTGTATGCTTACATACGGAATCTATAAGTAAATTCTTCGATGCAAAGAATAAATTATCATACTTGATGCAAACCATTCCATATCAAAAGCAGTATATAAAAAGTTTTCTTTTACGTTGCTTTTTGATGACAAGAAGCAAGAACTTAGCTGCCTCATGGTCAGCCCAACCCACTTGGTCCTTAAGCCCAGATGAGCTGGCTCTATTCACCAGTTCTGACCTCGGGCCGTGTTGCCTTTTGCCCACACAGCGGGCTCCACACGGCGGGCTCCCACTCTTTTGAGACTTCCCCCCGGCCCCCTCCCCATCCATAGGCTATTATGTTTCATTATTCCTCTTATTAGACTTCTCCAATTTTTGCAGCAAAGCGTGGCTTACTTGAACCGTGAGAGGAATCCATGGCCGGAGTATCATCGCTTGGAAATATGATCCCTTGTTCCAAAGGCCCATATTAAATAATTAATCAACTAGTCAACAGCATCAAAGAGACCTTATAAGTACATGAATATTTCTGGAATCTAGGTTACATGCAAACTCTATTGTCAAAATGCAGTCAGGCATCACGTACGTACCCACCCTCGGGGCCCCAGAATTCATTATTATGGTCATCTGAGTCGACCGAAACCCCTCTCAAAACACGGTTCCAAGCATGCCCTTCTCATCATCATCATCATTCCCATCAGCCCCTGGGCCACATCCTCTCCATGAAAGAAAAACAGGCTTGCCTGAAACCATCAATGCCAAAACGCTTTCATGCCCCCCCTCCATTCTGTTCTCACTAATCAATTGCAGTCAAAGAAGAACCTTAACACGTGAACCCCAAGTCTAGCCCCTCCACTAGGAACCATTCTCCCTCACTAAAGTAATCTCAACGCCCATCCCCCCTCATCATCATATTTCCAAACCCACCAACTAGCAGCCCCCTCAACAAGAACTCAACGATGGAAAGTATATTAATGCGAAGCTTAGAAGCCATTTCTCCTGTTATATAGAAGAACCGTAAAATAAATGGAGCTCAAGACACAAGGTCTTCTACCTTCCGTTCTTTCTCTATCCACAGACGTCCCACTTCCTCGGTTCCTATGCTTCTTGGTCTTCCCTCTCCTGCCTTCATATGCCGGAAAAGGAGAAAAAAGATGACAGAATAAAAGCTGTCATACATAGCCAATTTTCTTCTAACTTTTGATCAAACCACAGAAGAAAGCCTTTCTTCCTTTTTTCTGTTTTTCCTTCCTTCTTTCCCATGGCTCTCCCTTCCAAGCCTCACCTCTTCCTTCTCTTCCTCCTCCCTGTGATCATGTTGCCATCCCCTTCACATCAAGCCCAAGACCCTCGTCTCGTCGACCGTATTGTAAGGGACTTTGCCTTCCAATCCTACCACACCGACCACCGCAAGACGGCCATCCCCTATAAACTGCCGCTCCCTTCGAGCCTCTCCGGTGTCGCTGCAGAGACCGCCCGGTTTCGAGCTGGCAGCCTTAGAAGATATGGAACAGACATCAAAGAATTCCGTGTTGCACCTGGTGTCTTTGTCCACCCCCACATCAAAAGGCTCATTGTCGTGCGCCAAAACTTGGGCAATCTCTCCTCTATGTACAACCGTTATGGAAATATTTCTGGGCTCCAGCTCGTGTCTCCGGTCCTGGGCCTTCTATTCTACAATGCAGCTAACCTCCACAACTCTTCTTCCGAGAATTTATCCGAGCTCGACATCTTGGTCGCTAGAAGACCCATTACAGTGGATTTTTCTGGAGTTGTTGGAGATTTGCAGCGTCTGAGACCGCTCTGTGCGGCGTTTGAGCTGGACGGCAAAGTGAGCTTATCGAATCAAACGGCAGGCAATAACTGTGTCTCGCGGCGGCAAGGCCACTTTGCTCTGGTGATTGAGTCTGCTAAGAGCGATAGCATTGAGGAGAAGGTGAAGGTGAGTGAATGGAAGGTCGTGGTGGTGAGCGTGGTTGCGGGTGTGTTCGGAGCGTTGCTTCTGGGGCTCATGGTGGTGGCGGTGGCGAGCGCGAGGAGGAAGAGGTATCAGAAGGAGGAGATGGAGCGGAGGGCATACGAGGAGGAGGCGCTGCAGGTGTCGATGGTGGGCCATATAAGGGCGCCCACGGCGGCGGTGGCTCGTACCGCGCCCGTGCTAGAGAATGATCACGCGCCATCTTCTCTGTGACTGAGGCTGAGAAGGAGAGTTCTTTGTTAGCTAGCAGAGTGCATTGCATTGATTTTGATTCATTTAGATTTGCCTTCCCCCATGTGACCACTCTAGATGTTGTTAGTATTTGTGCATCCGTTGAACATACTTCATAAAATTCTTTGTTCAATTTCATTTCTTCTTTTTAATTTTATTTAAAAAGTAGCTTTGATTCTTTGATAAGATAAAAGCAATGCAGTTGCTCTTTGTAATTCATCAAAGAGGGCTGGTGGGAGTTGGTGAGCGGGGTTGCCAAGCATGATTCCTTGTACCCATGTTCTAACGGCAAGAAGAGGCAACATAATTGTGTTTTTTCTTACAGGTTCGTCTAGATGTTTTTGCTCCTTGTGTTCGGGCCATCATATCCGTGCGTTTGTTGATAGGGCCCGAGAGCCTAAAGTCATGCTTGTTGAACAAAATAAGATATATGGGTTATCTGAACATAGAAATCCATGGATTAAAGGACTTCACTTTTATGGTCACATGTTAGAAATCTATTAATAATCTACATGAAATTGTATAGAATTAATAGATAGGACCTTTGTATTACCTCCAGCAATTGCTTATGATCTACCGCTCGAGAACATGCTTCGAGAACCTTGATTGAGTGCTTCCAATTAATGAGCTATCGCACACGATGGTGTATGCCCTCAGGATATGCTCTTGATCAGAAACCCAATATCTCTGCTTCCATTTTCTCTCGGTGATATTGTGTTTCGAATGTTATCAAAAACCTTAGAAGGGATCTCTATTTAAAGAGATTTCTCAAATCCCTTCCACCGTCCTACTTTCATCAAAGTAGGCGTTTAACATCATTTAAAGAGATCATCAAAGTAGGCGTTTAACACCATTTAAAGAGATATTGTTATCACTCATTAACTAATGGATGGCGTTGAAAATTATCCGCAAACGATTAAGCTATATCGCAATAAAATAGGACCATCTACTAAAACGGGATACTACATTCTCCCACTTGGTCAGTATATTTTATCTTAATTCACAATTCTCAACACTGAACAAGAAACCAAATACATGAATCATAGCGATAGGTCCTCTACAATTATTATTATCTTCTATGTATTACAATGCATTAATTTCTTTACCACTATTCAAATGTGACAACATAACATAATGAATAAACCATATGTTTATTCAGAGTGCAAAAGAAAATTTTGTCATTTCTTGAAAGTCAAATAATATGTACACCTAAATGAGAAATAAATAAATAATTGAAATAAGAGTTTCTTTGTACAAATTGTTATCCATGCAATTATATCATGGAACCAAGTCCCATTCGTACCATATGATCCCTAAAATTTTTAATTGGCATGCCTTTAATCAAAGGATCAGCTATCATCAATTCAGTGCTAACGTATTCTATGACCACTTTGTTTTCTTTAATACATTCTCTTATGGCTAAATACTTAATGTCGACATATTTACTTCGACTACCACTTTTGTGGTTTTTAGCCAAAAATATAGCAGCTGAATTGTCACAGTACAGTTTAATTGGCTAGCAATAGAGTTAACAATTCTAAGCCCTGAGATGAAACTCTTCAATCATACACCTTGCGATGTAGTCTCAAAATAAGCAACGAACTCCACTTCCATAGTAGAGGTAGCAGTCAAAGTATGCTTTGCACTTGTCCATGATATGGCTCCACCAGCTAACATAAATATAAATCTGTTGTTGATTTTCGAGAATCAACGTAGCCAGCAAAGTTCGAATCTGAGTAGCCCTCTATCTCCAAATGATCTGTTTGTCTATACATGAACATGTAGTCCTTGGTCCCTTGAAGATACCTCATGACCTTTTTAGCAGCTCTTTAGTGGTCTAAACCTAGATTACTCTAATAGCTTTCCAACATTCCCACTGCAAATGCAATGTCAGGTCTTGTGCAAACTGAGCATACATTAGGCTTCCAACAGTTGAAGCATATAGAATGTTGTGCATCTGTTCCCGTTCAAGTTCATTTTTAAGGCACTGGTTCAAAGCGAACTTGTCACCCTTCACAATAGGTGCAACACTTGATGAATAATTTTTCATCTGAAATCTCTCTAAGACTTTATTAATATAAGTTTCTTGAGACAATCCTAAAATGCCTCGAGATCTTTCTCTGTGGATCTTAATGCCAATGACATAAGATGCCTTCACTCATATCTTTCATATCAAATTCTTGGAGAGAAATTGTTTCACCTCATGTAGCAACCCTTTATCATTGGTTGCAAGTAGAATGTCATCTACATATAGGACCAAGAAACAAATTTTGCTTCCACTAACCTTCTTGTATATGCATTGATCCATGATGTTCTCTTCAAAACCAAAGAAGAGATCACATCATGAAATTTTAGATACCACTGACGTGAGACATGTTTCAATTCATATATGATTTCTTAAGCTTGCAAACCAAATGCTCACTACCACCAGAGAAAAATCCTTCATGCTGTTTCATGTAAACCTCTTCCTCTAGATCTCCATTAAGGAATGCAATTTTTACATCCATATGATGTAACTCAAAATCAAAATGAGCTATCAATGCCATAATTATTCGAGAGAATCTTTCTTGGATACAGGAGAAAATGTTTCCATGTAGTCGATTCCTTCCCTCTGAGTGAACCCTTTGGCAACGAGTCTTGCTTTATATCTTTCAATGTTGCCTTGTGAGTCTTTCTTTATTTTAAAGACCCATCTACATCCAATGGCTTTTATACCATCAGGCAACTCAACAAAATCCCAGACTTGATTAGATGCCATAGATTCTAGACTACCATCAGCTTGTGAAATATCAATGACTGGTTGTTGAGTACTTATTTGAGCTTGAGAAGTGCTATAAATAACAACCAATCCCTCACTCGAAGTGGAAGCTGGAATATCTGAATGATCTTTCTCTGAAGAAGCCAAATACTAAGATTGATCATTCCCACTGATCAAGTCATTCTCAAGAAATTTTGCATTTCTTGATTCCACAATCTTAGTGCTGTGAGATGGATAATAAAATCTATAACCTTGGACTTCTCAGCATATCCAATAAAATATCCACTAATAGTCCTTGGTCTAGTTTCTTTTCTTGTGGATTATAAACTCTTACTTCAGATGGGCATCCCCAAACACGTATATGTTGCAAACTTGGTTTCCAACCTTTAAATAACTCAAATGGCATTTTGGAAACAGCCTTGGTTGGAACCCGGTTTAATATATATGCAGCTGTTTTAAGAGCTTCAGTCACAAGGATTTAGGTAGGTTGGAGCTGGCAATCATGCTCCTTACCATGTCCAATAATATTCGGTTTCTCCATTCAGCTACACCGTTTTGGTCAGGAGACCCTGGCATGGTGTATTATGTAACAATTCTATTTTCTTCAAGAAACCGAGCAAACGGACAAGTGCTTGTCCATTCTCAGTGTATCTACCATAATATTCTCACCTCTATCTGACCTCACGATTTTAATTTGCTTGCCGCATTGTTTCTCTACTTCTGCCTTAAATACCTTAAAGGCATCTAATGCTTCGTTCTTGTTATGAAGCAGGTAGAGATACATATATCGTGAATAGTCATCAATAAATGAGATAAAGTATTTTTGACCACACAAGTCCATATCTGGACTATAGATATCCGTATGTATGATCTCTAGTATTTCTGAACTTCTTTTGGCATCTTTCTTGGACTTGTTGGTTTGCTTTCCCTTTATGCAATCCACACAAGTACCAAAATCAGCAAAATCAAGAGTATCAAGTACTCCATCTTTTACTATCTTTTAATTCTCTCAATGAAGATATGACCTAATCTCGATGCCACAAAATAGAGGAATTCTCATTCATAACACATCTTTTCATACCAGTTTGGGCGTGCATCACATTATAGGATGTATTATTTTTTAAATTAATTTGGAAAAGATTGTCGGACAATGTACCATTCCCAATAAGCTTAGATTTATAAAATAAATCAACAGAGTTTTTATTAAAATTAAAGGAATATCCTGCTGATACAAGCCTTGACACTGAAATAAATTAGAGAAACTTGGAATATAAAATGTCTTTTCCAAATCTAAAAAAACCAGAATCTAAAATAAATTTACACGTCCCAATCGCTTCCTCATGTGAACCCATCTTGTTTCCTGAATAGATGCTTTGTTCACTTCCCAATGGTTTCTTTGATTTAGAAAACCTGCAAGGTATTTGAAACATGGATTGTAGAACCAGAATCAATCCACCATGTGTTATGACATATAACCAAATTGGATTCATGACATACGAATAAGGTTAGAGTACCTTTCTTGTCAAGCCAAGCTTTGAATTTGAGGTAATCTTTCTTTATATGCCCTTTCTTCTTGCAAAAGAAGCACTTATACTCCTTCTTATTTTCTGTATGGATGGGTACTTTACCCTTTCCTTTGCGCTTGGCTTGGGAGTTTTAGTCTTTCTCTGAGTGACTAAATGTGCACTTTCTCCCATTTTCAAAATCAGCCTCCCTTCCTCTTGAACACACATGATCAGAAGTTCATTAATTGACCATTTGTCCTTATGTGTATTGTAAGATATTTTGAAGGGACTATACTGCTGTGGGAGTGAGCTCAAAATAAAGTGCACCAAGAAAGATTCTGACATCTCAACCTCTAGAGATTTCAACTGAGCCGCAATGTTCCTCATCTTTGTTATGTGCTCACGCATACCTCAACAGTAGAGCTTCATTGATGACAATTTTGACATAAGGTGCTAGCCAGTGCCTTATCTGAAGACTCAAATTGTGCATCAATAGCCTTCAAAGTTCCTTGACATTTTTGCACTCAGGAATTGAACTACGTATACTAGCAGAAATCTTAGTACGTATGAACATCATACTGAGGCGATTGGATCGCTTCCATCGTTCATACGCAACAATCTTAGCCTGAGTGCTAGTAGATGTAACTGAATGTGGTTCATCCTTCCTGATAGCATAGTCAATATTCATGCACCCTAATTAAAGAAGAATTCTTTCCTTCCATAATTTATAATTATCACCACTTAAATTGAGAACATCACATTTCATATCAGAAATATTAATAGGCAAAATAGCTGCATAAAAATAAAATTATGTTCATGTAACTGAATTTGAGGCATATAACTTGATGTCATGTCTTACCAATGTAAACATGCAATAACATGAATCAATAACATATAATAACTACCTGTGGGCTAAGTTATTATACTTAAATAGACTCATTAACTTAATGATGTGACTAACAAATTATATTCCTTTCTTAATGGGTAATTAAGAAAATAATTTCTTATCCCATCCTAATTAATTATATCAGTGCAATAAAAATTCCTATGGGATAAGATTCAGTGCATTAATATAATTAATTACAATTAATGTCATTTAACCTTATGTGATCTTTGCAACTCAATATATAATTTTGATTAATTAAAGATGCTATGGCTACTCCCCAATTAATCAAAATTATATTGACCACATGATATTTGAACTCCATTATATGCATATAGATTAACCAATTTAGCATGACTATTAGGTAGTAATCTTAATCAACATAACATTTCTAAATCAAATATGAATTAATCAAATTAGCCAGGCCAGTGAAAGAGAAGTGGGGTTCCCGTTGCTTTCCTTAGGTCAGTCAATGGAACCAATTAAGTAACAACAATCTCTTTACTTTTCTAGACACCAATTGACCAATCAAACCTTGGAAGGATTTGCACTGTGATTTTTCACACTACCACCAAATATAATTTTATTCATGCATAAAATAAATCTAATATACAAAACAGGAGACATCATATCAATTATCTATTTAATGAATTTTAAAATCATCATCTTAAGAAATTTTTTTTTGTTAATTAAAATACGTCCGGTCGTAGCTCATTATTCCCTTGGGCCAATTTATGCAAAACACCGTAGGCATAGAGACTCATGAGGTGTATTTTAATGCAAAATTTTAAACTTAAGAAACAAATGATAAAAACAAATCATATCGCATAATATAATAAAACATTGAACAGATAATAGCATGCATTTAAAATTTAACCATTTGGATAACATGCTATTTCATCCTCTCTTTTTTAAATTACGTGAAAAGCAAAAAAATCACGTGTCTAAACAAGCTAGCCGAACAAATGCTTACCAACCACTTTCTTTATAATGGTTATAATAAATTAAATCATATCCTAAAATTTTTTTATCCATATCATCTCCCGTTATACTGCATGAGAGAAGAAAAGGCTCTTCTAAAATCGTGGAAGAAATTACAACCATATCATCTCCTAGCAGCCAAGCACAAAAATGCACAAAATAGGAGAAAAATAGTTCAAAACCTTTTTTTTATATATACATCACGTTCTTTCATAAAAAAAATGCATGCTTTAACTTAATGACATCGCCTTCTCTCACCCGCAAATAGGCACCATAATGTCAGGGAGAAAGGATGTTCACCGCATGGCCACTTAACGTCCGCATGGCCGCATCATAATGTCATGGTCATTTAATGTATGGCCACATGTTTTTTAACTGAACAGGATTCACCGCTCAAAGACTCTATGCAAGAGAAAGGAAAGGGAAAGGACGTTTCCGCTCAAATCCATAAGCCAAAAAAAAACTATAAACAATAAAATAATAAGTTGTTCTAAAGGATTAAATTAGATCCCAAAATAATCAAATCTGAAATGATGAAAACACTCACAACAAAAACAAGGCAGAGGTATTGCAGCTCTGATACCAATTGTTAGAAATCTATTAATAATCTATACGAAATTGTATAG
>UESW01002861.1:95674-139029 GCA_900491605.1 Calamus simplicifolius
CTGGCTATCCAACGCTCCAAATCAACGCGCACCACTCACGAAACCCGAATTTCGAACCCCTCGGATCTCCGCCTCCCCACCCGTCCCCCGCTACAAATATCCCCTTCGCCTCCGCAAATCTCTCCATCCCTTCTCAATCTCAAATTCCAAATCCTCCTCCTCCAATTCGAAGCCCTAAACTTTGCTCTCGTTGTTGGAGATGGCGAGAACCAAGCAGACGGCCAGGAAGTCGACCGGCGGCAAGGCCCCCCGGAAGCAGCTGGCGACGAAGGCGGCCCGGAAGTCGGCCCCGGCAACCGGCGGTGTGAAGAAGCCCACCGCTTCCGCCCCGGTACGGTGGCGCTCCGGGAGATCCGGAAGTACCAGAAGAGCACGGAGCTCCTCATCCGCAAGCTCCCCTTCCAGCGCCTCGTCCGGGAGATCGCCCAGGACTTCAAGACCGACCTCCGCTTCCAGAGCTCCGCCGTCGCCGCCCTTCAGGAGGCCGCCGAAGCCTACCTCGTTGGTCTTTTTGAGGACACCAACCTCTGCGCCATCCACGCCAAGCGCGTCACCATCATGCCCAAGGATATCCAGCTTGCCCGCCGGATCCGTGGTGAAAGGGCATGATCTCCGTCTCCGATGGATGCAATCTAGCTGTGCCTAGTCCTCTTTCTTTGTAATTTTCTTTTTTAATCTTCCTTCTGGTTTGCTTGGGACGTGAAATGGTGGTGATCCATTGTAGAAATGAAGCAAAGAAAGTGGGTGTGGTATGTTTGATGAAATCTTAAATCCATGGATGTTTTCTCTGAAATCTTAATTCCGTTCGAATGTTTTGAGACTTTTGACCTTTCGAGATTGCCTCAATGCTTGCCTAAAGGGGGGAAAACCTTTGATGCCCTCGTTGAAGTGATTTTTGTTTTTATTTTTTCCCAGCGTATTTCATCAACTGGGGTGGGGCCAATGGGACAATGGGTATTAGTTTTGATTCTCTCTCCTGTGATTTGAGGGTTTGGAGGAAGAAACCGTAGGATACGGTTTCATCGGTGCATATTTGAATGACATGCATTAATGTTTAAACCCAAGAGTTTTTCTAGATTTTTTGTTTTTGTTTTTTTCATCACGAGGAGGCCAATTATTCGTACGTGGCTTAATAGCTGCGTGACATTACAAATTTGAATTTTGTTTCGGTGAATTGTTTTCATCCATCTTACTTGATGCATTGAGTAGTGGTCCAAACTTTTGAAATATGGTTGTTGTTGATAATGAGAAGTGTTATCCTAATTTTGTTGTGTTTGTATCGCATGCACATTGATGAAACTTAGGTTAGGTTTGGGTTTGTGATATATTTGCTATTAGATTTTTTTATTTAACAAGCGGCATTTGTATAATTATGGCATTAATTTTGTGATGCTGTCATTTTTTCAAAAAAAATATATATATATATATATATATATATATAAAAAATGTAATCAAATATAAATTGAATTATTTTTTATTTTTAAATTTATAAAATTTAAAAATAAAATAAAATGAGCGAAATGGTTTGGCAATTAGTGCAAAATTAACGTAAAAAATGATTAAAATTTAACTTAACTACTTTCGAGTGTAAATTATATTTAAATTTAATAAATTTTAAAATTTAACCAATTTTTTTTATTTTTATATCAATATAAATTTATTTTTTTATTTTAGGATCAATAAATTATATGAATATGAAAATAAAAAGTGATGAAAGCTAAATTTAAATTTATTTGAATATGTTTAAATATTTTTTTTCTATCTCTATATATCATTTATTAAAACAATTAATAACAAATAAAAATAAATTATATTAAAATTTTGTATTCATCAATCAATATGAGATTTTTAAAAAAAAAAAATCAAAGAGTTTTATATTTTTATCAAATTCTATCATTTGGTATTATCAATCATACGATAAATAAAATGTAGTGTGTAGCATACTAATTTTTTTTCCATAAATGGAAAAAAAACCCATAGCAAAAACCTATAGCACGAAGTGTTAATTTTTTGCTTCACTATTTTTCTTGCCTCCCAGCTATAACTTGAACATATATATGTAAATTAAGGATATTTGAGTCAATAGTTTTTTTTTCTTTCTTTGCTCATTGCCATCCGTATCCCTCTTTTCTTCAGCATTTTAGTAAAATAAGCAATCTATATTATCATTTTGGTAAAATGCTCACTGTCACCATGAGACTATCACACATTGCATATCCTTACCATTGGGGTAAGCAGCTGATTTCACAAGCTGAAGTATGAAGATACTTGGATATGTGTGTACATGTACGTTATTGTAACGATGCAATGGATACTCGTACAGAGATCTCATATGGATATTCTATATAGTGTCGATGGTTGATATCTAATGATGGTGGTATGAGTGATTCTTTGACTTGAGATCTTCATTGCATCTCATGTATTAAATGTCATGCTTTGATGACATCTAAACGTCGCTTTAGCCACGGGTGGCAAATATAGTGTCGGTTGGGTATGACATAAAGCACATGAAGATGATATTTGATCAAGATAGGATTCATCTCCAAAGGGTTATATCCCACGTTCACTTGATGGATTAAATTGATTGTTAAATCCTTACAAGGTTGAGTTCGAATTCGAAATGGTTTCGAAGTTTAATTCATATGAGTCAATTTTTTGAGATTAAGTAAATAAAGATCAATTATAGGGTTGACACATTTCATACCACTTATTGATCTGGGATATGTGACGAAAGGATTTGATCATACGGTAACCGTTCATGGACAGATGTTGATGGTCACGTCAACAAAACCTTTAGCAGTTGGGTTGTCATGATGCTTTTCTAGAGGCCTCTCATGATCTATAATTATGTTGGTGACTTGGACAAAGAGTATCCAATTATTTATAGGGCTATGATTAGGACATGATTATTGCCAACATGTTAAAGGGCCTAATGGGTCACACGCAATAAGGAGAAATTTGGATGAATTAAAATGAGAATTAAATTAGATTTAATTCAGATAAGATGATAAATTAAATAATCGGGTGAGACCCAATTTAAAAAAGATATAATAATAATGGATATGATCCATTATAGTAGAAGGAATGTTAAGGAGAAATTATTTGTGCATATAATGAACAAATAATTGGATACCCAAATATGACTTGATCCATGTGATGGATGGCTCTGATTATTCGGGTATGGATGGCCAATCTCAGCCATGTGAAGATGGAATCATGCCCATGGGATGAGGCATGATGAATCTCTACGGTTCGATGATGAACACGTACAAATTGAGGCATGTAGTTATGAGATAACCAACTCCTAATTTCAAAGGCTGAGATTGTGACACTAGGATTAACGTTACCATGAGAATGGAAGTTTCTTCTATTTCCTTGGATTAATGTTACCATGATGTTACCATGAAAATGGGAGTTTCTTTTGTTTCTTTGGATTAACGTTACCATGAGGTTGCCATGAAAAGATGTCTCTTCTTCTCCTTTGGAACATTTCCTTTTCACCCTATAATATGGTTCCTTCCTACTAGGAAGGTAGAGCATGAGAAGAAAAAGATTAGATCTTGCTTCAAAGATATCTTCTGTATTTCTGCAAGGGGATTCAAGAGGCGCTAGCACCCCTCTCTCCCGAAGTATCATCTTTATACCTTGGAGGTCTTCACCCCCTCTTCTCCGCATGGATCACCGTTAGAGGCCGGACACGTGGACGGCTAGTGGCAAAGGATTAACCGGCTTTATCCTCATCTACATCGATAAAGGACTCAGGTATGAATAAAATTAGATTTTATTTGAGATTTAATGAATATGTTCCTAAGGATCCTGGGCATCTGAAAATTTTATATTATATCTTCCGCAATGTTTATATGAATTTGATTCATATCTTGCATACATAATTCCCATCACACAGGAGGCGAGCAATTCCGGGGCTATCTTCAGCCAACAGAGAGCTGATCAACACTCCTCCCCGACCGCTTTTTCTTCATCTGAACCATCTGCATCAAGTGCCACATCATCATCATCATCATCTGGCACATCTTTCCGATCGGGTTTCCTCTAAGAAGTAAAGTCCTGGCCTGGCTGCGCAGGGTAGGGAGGATGTGGTCCAAGTCCCAGCCCAGTGCCATGCCATGCAAACTTAAATAAATGAGATTTAATGCATGAGGGAAAGAAAGCTTGGTGCCAACGAAAGGATAAAGAGAGGACATTGGGTGGAGGGGTCATTATGACATTTCATTTCATGTACTTGGATGCCAGGGCTCCATTAATGCCAAATGAGACCAACAATGCTGGTGCTCCTCCACTCTTAAATGGTCTTTCGCCTTCACAAAATACACCGATCTAGCATCAGGAAAAGCTAGGAAAGCTCTCTATCCCGACTCCATGCCGACCCCCAGCATCATCGAACACAACGCAAAGGCCAAAAAGGTAGAAAAGCTAAGTACACTACACTTTGAGAAAAAGCTTCTTTTCACTGATACTTAAAAATGTAATGCAGGAAAGACCGATTCCACGTTGGCATTCAAGACCAACCTCACGTTGGCACTAGAGCCCAAGGCCAACTCGGCACTGAAGATCAACCCAGTGTTGCACCAAAGCCCGAGGCTAGCTCGACACCAAGAACTGACTCCAGCATCAGCAAAGATCATCAGCACAAAGAAAAAGGTATCTGAGCATGATCCAAGCACCTTCAGGTCACCCTCTGATGTTAAAGGCTCCTTAGCATGGTCCCATCACAGCGACTCTTAGGTCATCCTTCGGGGTTCAAAAGGCACCTGAGCTGGGTCCAAGCACCCTTAGGTTACCCTCTAAGGTTAAAGGCTCCCGAGCATGGTCCCATTACAGTGACTCTCGGGTCACCCTTCGGGGTTCAAAAGGCACCCAAGCCTGGTCCAAGCACCCTTAGGTCACCCTCCGGGGTTAAAGGCTCTCGAGCATGGTCCCATCACAACGACTCTTGGATCACCCTTTGGGGTTCAAGAGGCACTTGAGCCGGATCTAAGTACCCTCAGGTCACCCTCCGGGGTTAAAGGCTTCTGAGCATGGTCCCATCACAACGACTCTCGGGTCACCCTTAAGGGTTCAAAAGGCCTCTAAGCATGGTTCCAACACCCTTAGGTCATCCTTCGGGGTTAAAGGCTTTCGAGCATGGTCCCATCCCGACTCTCGGATCACCCTTCGGGGTTCAAAAGACTCTTGACAGCCTTAACGGCATCATCATAACCTCAACGGCTTTATTTTTGCCTCAGTAGCCCAATTCTATCTTAACGGCTAACGAACAATTGAAAAGATCGACTCCAGCGTCGGCATCAACTTTGCCTCAATGGCTTCATCACAGCCTCAACGGCTTCAACTCTATCTCAGCGATCAATTACCAATCGGGTAAGACTTTTATTTAAATTATACACTTGCAATATACTACTGGTCACTTTCAGTCATCCAAGAAGAAGCCTTAAGTTAGCTCACGATTGGGAGAGATCAATGCCCCAGCTCATAGTTGACGAGGCTAGCTGCTCCCAGCTGGCCATGAAGACCTAACTAGCTCACAGCCAAGAGAGGTCAACTCCCGACTCATAGCTAATGGGCAACCACTTCCAGACTCCGCATCGGGAGAGGATTACTGGCTGCCAGTCAGAGGTAACCAACTTACCTCCAAGATTGCTTAAAGTGTTTTGAGCAGGCAAATGCACAGCTTCAAGAGCATGCAAATGTCCACACAAGGCAGACGAAAATTAGCCAAAGCCAACATGCAAAGGCAAGACTAAAGGTGAAAATTCTACACTCCTTTCACTTGGCGAGTGCAAAGCATGCGATCGCATAAGCTCAGGAGTATGGGGGGCATCTGATGGGGCCAGTAAACCCTATGGACAATGGTGATACACTCGGGTCAGACTCCTAGTTAGCCACCTGGGTCGGCCCTCTTTCGACCAACTTCAACCTCGACTAGCCTTAGCCTCGGCCAGCTTCAGCCTCAGCTAGCTTCAGCCTCAGCCAGCTTCAGCCTTGGCTAGCTTTAGCCTTGGCCAGCCTCAGCCTCGGCCAACATACCTCGGCCAGCTTTAGCCTCGACCAACATACCTTGGCCAGCTTTAGTCTCGGCCAATATACCTCGGCCAACATACCTCGGTCAGCTTCAGCCTCGGCCAGCTTTAGCCTCGGCCCATACCTCGGCTAGCCTCAGCCTCGGCCAGCTTCAGCCTCGGCCAACATACCTTGGCCAGCCTCAGCCTTGGCCAGCTTCAGCCTTGGTCAACATACCTCGGCCAGTTTCAGACTCGGCCAGCTTCAGCCTCGGCTAACATACCTCGGTCAGCCTCAGCCTCAGCCAGCTTCAGCCTCGGCCAACATACCTCGGCTAGCTTTAGCCTCGGCCAGCTTCAGCCCCGGCCAACATACCTCGACCAACATGCCTCGATTAACATACCTCGGCTAGCTTTAGCCTCGGTCAACATACCTCGGCCAGCCTCAGCCTTGGCCAGCTTTAGCCTCGGCCAACATACCTCGGCCAGTTTTAGCCTCGGCCAGCCTCAGCCTCGGCTAGCATACCTCGGCCAGCTTCAGCCTTGGCCAACTTCAACCTCGACTAGTCGGCCTCAGCAACCACCCAAGCAGGGCCCAGTGGCTGCATTATAGGGCCACGTGCCAGGCTCCATCATTATCAGTAAAGGAAAACTAATGCGCGACATGAGGGACATATCTGGCAAGGGCCATAACGGCTGCCCACGCCCTACAAGCCTGCAACAGCCTGCAGCAACCATCTAAATCAAGTGGCCACCCACTTTGATGGGACTTGATCCATCAACTATGTAGCCACCCATATTAGATGGAATATAACCTGCAACTCTAACAAATCACATGGAGGCCAGTCCCACTGTGCTGCTCCCATCATCAATGCTCTGACAAGTGATCATGCCCCAAGGCTAGCAGGCTCTAAGCACCAATAAAATGGATAAGAGGAATCCTGACTAAGTAACTCCAATAAACTCAAACAACTACTACACTCCCAAATGCTCACAGAGAGCACGGCTCTAAGCCTCTCTCTTCTTCTCTCTTTCGAGCTTCCTCAAGCTCACAAACTGTTGCCCAAAGCACTGACTTGAGCATCGAAGGGTTTTTCACCAAAATATTTGATCTCTGGGACTTGTTTGTAGGCTCCCAGACGTAAGAAGCTCATCGGAGGATCTTGGGCTCGCTGAAGGAGGCGACCTAACGGTCGCGGATGCTCGAGGATGGTGATTTGGCATCAACAAGTGCCATGCTGGGGACGAAGAGTCACAACAAAGCGAGGAGCATGGGCATAGGATGGTGAAGGCTCAAAGTGTTGGAAATCTAATATATTTCAATATTCAAAAGCCTTTTGACTTGATAAGTCCTTTTATCTAATACGTCATTCTCAACCGATAGGATAAGTCTTTTTATTTCAACCGGTAGGATAAGTCTTTTCATTTTTCTTTTTGACCAGTCTTTTGATTTATATGTCTCTACGTTCGTGATAAGTCTTTTATTTTTGTTTGACCAACCGTTGGACACTGATCAACCTTTGGATTGAATCGTCATTCCCGTTGGATTGATTCATCGCTCTCGACCGGTGCTTGCTTCCTTATAAATATTCTAAGCAATGCTGGTGTTTAACTCATTCAAACTTTATGCTTTCTATTCCATCCTTATCTCGAGATTCATTTCTTCATCCTTATCCAGTCTAGAGATTCATTCCTTTGCTTCCGTTCTTATCCACAGAGAAGGAAATCATCTCGGTTGTTCATCCTGTTCTGACATTGGTGTGTGCACGCCTGTTAGAAGACTCTGCTGTTGTATCCTGGAGGGTAGTCATGCTCTGATCTTCTGCACCGAGATATTATCTCCGAGAGGCGCGAATCTACTCTTAAGGACAGTGCCAAGCATGCCACAACATCTTCTCAAATATATTCAAATAGATAATATCATCACGAGTACTATCTTTCCTCAAACTTATCCAACAATCTTAAGAGTAGATTATGTTGCTGTTATTAAGTTCTTTCCTGATATATCCATGATTGAGCAATTTACTAGTTTCCATTATAAACGTTGGCAAGAAAAATTATTTTTAATATTAGATGTTTATAATATAGCATATGTTTTGACTGATCCTAAACCCGAAAAAGAGGATGACCTTCTAAATTGGAAAAGACAACGTATGTTTTTATTGCATTTAATCATGATGGATAAGGCATTATTGCATTTAATCATGGTGGATAAGTCTCATGTTTTAAACCTGAGGTCTTCGGTTTGAGGCTTTAAATAAAAAAAAATGTACCATGATTTTTTCGTTCAAAAATGTGCCGTGATTTCGCGTTTTTCTTTCCTTTCTCTCGTGCGACGAGGTTAGAGGGCGTGCATTTTTCTTTCTTGTTCTTCTTTCTTCTATCTTTCTCCCTGAGAAGGGAGATTGGAGAGATGACGCGCAATGAGCACGATGAAAATGGGGTTTTGGTTTACAGGATGAAGCACCAAAACCGAGCGGAAGACGCGCCGGTGAACGTACAAGAATAAAAAAAAGAAATTGATGACTTTCTCCTAACTTTATGTTGATAGTATATATATATCTTTTCATTTGTATTAATTGATTATTGAATGTGCTCATGATTTATGTGAAAAAGTAAATCATCATAATCCAAGGCACTAATATTATTAAATTATATTAATTAATGTTCACCAAAGTGACTTAATTAATTAAATTTTAATAATAATGAAGTTGATGTTTAGAGAGGTAAACAATGGTGTCTTACAATCCAAATATGCTTAAATTATTGGTAGTCTTATGTATTTGATTAACTGTACTCGATCTGACATTGCTTATACTGTAGGAAGACTAAGCATATATACCCAATGTTCTAATAAGGATCACTGGATTGCATTACAAAGAGTGCTTAGATATTTGAAAGGAACCATGAACTATGGTTTAATGTACTGTGGGACTCCTAGAGTATTAGAAGGGTATTGTGATGCTAACTGGATTTCAGACTCTGATGAGATGAAATCCACTAGCGGATATGTGTTTACCCTTAGAGGAGGAGCAGTATCATGAAAATCATCTAAGCAAACATGTATAGCTCGGTCTACAATAGAATCCGAGTTTATTGCCTTGAAGAAGGCTGGTACTGAGGCCGAATGGCTCAGGAATCTTTTGATATATCTTCCCATTTGGATGAGACAAGCTCCATATGTGTTTATACATTGTGATAGTAGGCTGCCATAGCTAAAGCTAAAAACAAAATTTATAATGGAAAGAGTAGACATATACGTCTAAGACATAATATTGTGAGGCAGCTTATTAATAATGGAGTAATATCTTTGGATTATGTAAGGTCAGAGTTGAATTTGGCCGATCCTCTGACTAAGCCTCTAAGCAGAAAGCTTGTGAGCAATACATCAAGGGAAATGAGATTATATCCAGATCAAAAGTTGAAGTGATGGTAACCCAACCTTCATGAACGGAGATCCCGGGAAAAAGGTTCATATGGGAAAACAATTCACTGGACAACTTAGAGTATACTATCATAATTATTTATATTGTGAAATCCCTTTCTATGGTGTAAGATAGTATTCTGCAGTGTTTAGGTTGAACTAATATGTGAAGTTCTTAATGGATGTCATAGCCTAATTTGGATGGTATACAAAACTACAGTGATGACAATCCACCTATATGAGTATGGAGGTAGTGGCCGCTTCCTATGAGACTTGGGTGGGATCTTTAGAGCACTCATGAATATCCAAGTAGACGCATGGCCGAAACATGTCAACCCGCTTGAACAACCGAAATCTGAGAGATGGAATGTGAGTTTAAAGTCAATGATCCAATAAAAGAAGGATTGGTTCATAGAAACTTAGTTTTACCAACCTTTTATGGATTACACTTGTTTTCTCTATGCCTGGTTCATAGTCACATAGACACCATGGCTTATGCATTACATTCTTAAAGTTCCTTCAAAGTTGTTTTGTCTTCTTTTGTATATTGAATAGTGGGGGATTGTTGGAAATCTAATGTATTTCAATATTCAAAAGCCTTTTTGACTTGATAAGTCCTTTTATCTGATATGTCATTCTCAACCGGTAGGATAAGTCTTTTCATTTTGCTTTTTGACCAGTCTTTTGACTTATACGTCTCTACGTTCGTGATAAGTCTTTTATTTTGTTTGACCAACCGTTGGATGCTAATCGACCTTTGGACTGAATCGTCATTCTCCGTTGGATTGATTCGTCGCTCTCGACCGATGCTTGCTTTCTTATAAATATTCGAAGCAATGCCTGTATTTCACTCATTTAAACTTTATGCTTTCTATTCCATCATTATCCAGAGATTCATTCCTTCATCCTTATCCAGTCCAAAGATTCATTCCTTTGCTTCCATTCTTATCCAGATAGAAGGAAACCATCTCGGTTGTTCATCCTGTTCTGATATTGGTGTGTGCACGCATGTTAGAAGACTCTGCTGTATATCCTGGAGGGTAGTCGTGCTCTAATCTTCTGCACCGAGATATTATCTCCGAGAGGCGCGCATCTACTTTTAAAGACAGTGCCGTGCATGCCACATCATCTTCTTAAATACATTCAAATAAATAATATCATCATGGGTACTATCTTTTCTCAAACTTATCCAACACAAAAGAGAAATGCTGAAGAATTGTTGCCAAACCCATCTTAGCTTCATCATTGCAAAGCTCTGTCCAATGCAAATGCGAGGGCCCCCACCAAACGGAACGAAGGCGTTTGGAATTTTTGATGCCTTTGAAACTCCTTCAGCAAACCTCTCTGGATTGAACTCAGAGGCATCTTCACCCCAAAATTCTGGGTCATGGTGCATAAAGAGTATAGGTAGCACGAGTTGCACTTCTGGCGTACGTGGGAAGGTGAAGCTTCCTAGTTTTACTTCCTTGCAACTTTTCCGTACAAGAGCATAATCCCTGGTGGATATAATCTAAGAACCTCATAAAGAACCATGGTCACCTGTAAAACAAATTTGAAAAGCATTAGGAGTCTCAGTAACCATGAAAGCTACCAAGGCTACGAGTTAGTCAAGAATTTCTTCTATGGGGAGCTATTACTTACAATCTTTAATCGATTCAAGCCATCAAAATTTGGCTTGCTCTTTCCAAAGACATGCAGAACCTGTTCTCTAGCCCGGGCTTGCCAATTAGGATGCATGCTTAATACCACCATCGTCCACGTAAGGAGAACAGACGTGGTCTCATGCCCAGCAAAATAGAATAGTTTGCATTCCTCAATTATATCTTCGATGGTCATGCCATTGTCCTTGGAGGCTCCTTGTTCTTGGGAGAGTCTCAAATTTGATTCCATTAGCAAGCCTAGTAAATCATCAGTTCCCATTCCTCCCTTCTTAATAACCATCTCTCTCTTTGCTCAATCATGCTCTTCATAAGTGTCTCAATCTCCCTCCTGGTTTCTTTCATCTTCTGTTTCACTTGGCAGGAACCTGGATAAAAAGAACCCATTGATATCCTGTGATCAATTTAATTTCCATTGCCACTTCCCTTGGTGATGTGTATTAGTGAAGCATGCACCTGAAATCTTAGTTTGCATGGATTACAGATGTATATAATTAGGAAAATGAGAACAACACTAGAATTATTCACAACATCTTCCTGCCATTGAAAGTGTTGACTAACCATTTGATCTCAAAAACTTGTAGTTATTAGCTAGGTAAAGTGACCTCTTCTGGACCATATATACAATTCGGAGACCACATTGACTGAGATGAGTTAAGATAATAATTACTAAACTAATTAAATAAAAAGTTGATAAGTATAACTAATAGATCTCAATAGAAAAAGAATAAGTAATGCATATCAAACTTGATCCCAAAAAAAAACTGTAATTCTGCTGATTATATTTCTCTTTCATTGAAATTGTTTCTTAATTGGAGACAAGGAATATCCAATAAAATCGTAACGTTTTTCAAGAAAAAATGAAAACCTATAATCGGTGATGTATAAACTTTGAAACATTCGCATAAAAATCTTTGCTTGCTCTTCGTGGAGTTGAAATATGCGTCTTCCTTCCTCGAAGCTGCTCCCAAGTCATCGCGCCGTTCTTAAAACAATCTAATCGAGCCGGTTCGACGTCGATCGCCAAATTATCCTCGAACCGGTTCGATGACGAGAGCGCACCGCTATAAATATAGAGGATACCTAAAATACCCTCAACAACCACCGACGAAATCAGGAACAAGAACGGTACCCTATTTTTTCTTTGTTATAAAAGAAAATATTCTCATTAACGACTCGCTTTGCGTTTTCCCCTTCCCCGCTCCGACGAAAAACGTAGAGGAGGGCATCGCGTTTTCTACCCTTCCGACCCGCCTCTTCCGGCAGCCTCCGATCCGTTGACGCTGATGAAGATCACCGCCCTCCTCGTCCTCCAATGTGCTGGCGCCGGTGGCGACTCCTCCTCGGGGCCGTCGGATGCGGTGGTGCTGGCCAACGCCTCCGATGTAAGCCGCTTCGGCTACTTCCAGCGGAGCGCTGCTAAGGAGTTCATTCTCTTCGTCGGCCGCACCGTTGCCAAGAGGACTTCACCCGGCCAGCGCCAGTCCGTCCAACACGAAGGTTTTCTCTCTAGATCTCTCTCCTTCTACTAGGATTTCGTTATTGTTAGATTATATAGAGAGCGTATGTGATTCTGTTCTTATATCCGATTCGAATTTTTGCTAAGGCTTGTTTTCGGATAATTCTTAAAAAGTCGTGATGAGGATTTTGAATTTTTTTTTAAATTTTTTTGGGAGTTGAGGTACGAATTTTAAAATTTTGGATAATTATTATAGAGCGCATGGTTTTCTACTAATGCAAGCTGTATAGCTCCCCACTTCCTCCCAACATCAACGTGATTTAATATTTGTTGCTCTTCTTCTCTTCCTTTTTTTTTTTTTTTTTTATTGATTGATATTTGTTGAAAAATATGAATAAGGGGAGGAAATAAGAGATAAGGATAATGGTTAAGACAAGGATAAGCTTAAATTATGCAATTTTTTTTTTTTTTTTAAAGTATTATTTGTATCCTTTTCGAATGTCGATGGGAGAATAACAAATATGTAGGATACGACAAGTTTGATCAAGTTTGTATCAAAACACTAATGAAAACTCGATTTTAGATCGAGTTTGCATCAAAACACTAACGAAAACTTGATTGTAGATAAGAATTGATTTTTTTTGATAAAAACTGATATTTTTTGATACTCTGTTGATTTGATTTATGTATGGATTTATAGAAGTTGAGCACCCATCGCTTTGCAATATATCCGTTGAAATTTCTTTTTGAAACGATCGCCGCTTCAGTTTCTAAAGTGAGAATCACTGCGGGAGAGTCCACGACTATTCCTTAAACACATCCACAAACACCTACTTAGTTTATTTAAACAAAATCTCAATAATCCCTCACTTGTTTAAAACAAACTAAGTGCACATCTAAAATTAAGATCAAAGAGTATTAATACAGCTAGGTATCTTTCGATTTGAAACCTTAGTAAAAATACCACAAAGCTTTAAAAAATTTCAGGTAGCATAAATGCTTTGAACCAGTTATTCGTTGTGTCAAAACCGGTGATACTTCACACACACTCCTTATAATTTATGGCTATATGCTTATCCTGTTTCATGAATCTTTTCATGAGAAAAAACTTCAACTCTACTTGAGACGACACCATCTCAAGGTTCACATAGGTGAAGTTTTTTCAGTATCTTTGTTACAACATATACTTATTCACATGACTGAACTTCATTAAGAGTTTAAAAAACTCAACCCTCCAACTTGTAATAGTCAGCACTATACACTAAATGCAGCTACAATCCACTTATCAATGACTTGTTGTTACCCATTGAACTAAGACTAGTCATTTCCTAGTATTAGGTTGGGTTGCCATCATTGGTGGACTTTTACTCAAGGAGTTTAGATCCATCCCTCTGGAAATCGTCTTCACTAAATCTCTTGTAAAAGGTTTAGTAAGTGGATCAGCTAGATTATAGCTTGATCGCATAAAAGTGAGAAATTATTCTATCATTGATTAATTTTCACATACTCATGTCTAGACTAATGTGTCTAGATTTTTTATTGTATACTTCACTGTACCTTTGGCTAAAGTGGCTTGGCTATCACAATGTATTGATACAGTTGAAATATTTTCACAAGCCAATGAGATTTCCAATAGAAGATCCCTTAACCACTCAGCCTCATGTCCTGCTGAAGCTAGAGCCACAAACTCTGACTCATTGTTGAGTGTGTAATGCAAGTTTGTTTCTTGGATTTCCAAGATATTACACCACCTGCTAGTGTAAACACCCAATCAGTGGTAGATTTATTATCTCCCACACTCGATATCCAACTTGCATCGGTATATCCTTTCAATACAGTAGGAAATTTAGAGTATTGTAGATCTAGTTTTTTGGTTTTCAAAAGATAACCAAAGACTCTACCAATAGCCTTCTAATGCTCTACACTCGGATTGCTAGTTAACCTACTCAGCTTACTAACTACAAATGCTATATCGGATCTAGTGCATTGCATCAAATACATTAGACAACCAATAGCACTTGCATACTCAAGTTGAGCCATGGCTCGTCCACTATTCTTTTCAAGTTTTAGACATGGATCGAACGGGTGTTCACTTCTTTTAACTTCAAATGTTTGAACTTGTGTAACACTTTCTCAACATAATGTGATTGACCAAATTCAAAACCCCCACTATTTTGTTTCACTTTGATGCCCAAAATAGTATGAACTTGTCCAAAATCTTTCATCTTGAAAGTAGATGGTAGAAACCTCTTCGTTTTTTGTATGCCTTTCATTTTATTGCTAATGATCAATATATCATTAGCATAAAGGCACACATGTACCCTAAAGTCACCATGCACTTTAGTATATAAATACTTGTCAAAACGTTGTGAACAAATTCATTTGAGAGTATGACAGAGTCAAACTTCTCATGCCATTGTTTGGGCGCTTGTTTCAATCTATACATGATTTAATAAGCTTGCACACTTTATGTTCATTACTCGGTAGAACAAAACCCTCTGGTTGTTCCATATAGACCTCATCAAGATCACCATTTAGGAATGCCGTTTTGACATCCATTTGATGAACATAAAGGTTGTGTAATGAAGTCAATGCAAACAATACTCTAATTATTGTTATTCTAGCTACAGGTGCATATGTATCAAAATAGTCAATTCCTTTTTTTTGTCGAAAACCTTTAGCTACTAGTCTAGCCTTATAAGTGTTTAAAGTACCATCACTATTCTTAAACACCCATTTACAACTAATGAGGTGTAAAATTGTCATTGCGCCAATACTCGTGCATACGACAAAAAGATCGAGATCACTTTTGATTTTTGATCCGCCAGCTGTCACATTTAGAAAAGAACAGAGCCGATACACCTCGGCAAGACCGAACCATTCTCGGACCGAGCTACTCTCAGACCAAGCCATTCATATTCATATGCTTCGGCAGAGCCAAGCTATCCTCATACTCGATCGGACTGAGGTATTCATATGCCTCGGCGAGCCGAGCGATCCTTACCTCGGTCGGACCGAGGCATTCATATGTCTCGGCGGAGCTGAGCTATTCATATTCCTTGGTTGGACCAGGTACCTCTGAACGTCTACGGAACTAGGGATGGCAATTTTTTCTTTTGGTCGTTTACTCGGTCGGTACCATTTTTAACGGGTCGAGAAATCCCTGGTCTAACGGCTTAATGGATAACGGGGATTTTCAATGGGTAAACGGCCCGAGGATGGTATTCTTCACCCCATCCCGTTTACCCATTCTTGTCCCCGTTAATTTAATATAATATATTTAATATATATATATATATTAATATATAAAAAATTAAAAATTAAAAATAAATAAAATATATAATCCTGACTCTTGCTTTTCCTTATTTCACGTAGTCGTCTCTTGCTCTTCTTTCATGCAACTGATCTAAAATTCTGAGCCAAGACAGAACCTAGCTCCTTTAGTCATCGTCTATCTTCGCAATTGCTGCCCCATCGATGCTCTCCAACATCTTTTTCTTTTTTGGTATACTTATCTCTTTAGAAAGATATCTCTTTATTTATTTCTTTAAAATTTGAATGTATTTTTTTTTACGATTGTTGGGTTGGAAATCTTAATTTTTTTTTTTTTGTTAGTCGTTTTCTTTTCACTTTTCGTTCTCTTCTTCCTTATCCCAGAGTCGAAGAATCTTTATATATATCAATATCATCATCTCGATTAGTCTATCTTATCTAAACGGATAAACGGGTACCCAGTGGGCCAGGTATCCCCGTCCTTGCCCCGTTAATTATAACGGCTTAACGGGACGGGAACGAAAACGTTTTTTCTAACAAAGACAGGGACCGGTATAGACCGACCCGGGCCATTTTTGGGCCGTTGCCATCCCTCGGAACTAAGCGCGGGAGAATTCAAATCCATGATGATTTGGCAAGATTTCAGCCACGTGGGCCTCCGACTGCCCTAATATAAGAAAAAGCCAGATAACACAGATGTGACCTTAAAGCCTCTGAGTCACCGAATCTCGAAGCACCAATAACCTTCCTAACCGTTGATTCTCTAACTAACCAATTCGGAAGCTACTAATCTCATAACAAATTTGATTCGAATCAGATTCGAATCATAACGATTTCGGACCCCCGGTGGCATGCCCAAGGAATCAGGTAGCTGTCTGCCATCATCCTGGCAACCTATATATACGCTTATCTTGAAGTCTTCCAGGTATGCTCACTCCTTCATCGAGAAAAAACTCCATTAAAGCTCAAGCAAAGCTCCCCTAGGGCTCTCAGAGAAGCCGTTCTTGATGGACTCTTTTATGAGAACCTTCTTCCTATATCTGCTTGCTTGAATCTCCACTGACTTGGCGTCGAAGGGTTTCTGCGGAGGGCCACCCCTCGACACTCTCTGCGTGAGGACTGTCTTGCAGGTTTTATCCGAGTGAGAGATCGCGTTCAGAACCGGAGTCGGATCGCATCCGAGTTGGAGAGCGAATTTTTGCAGCAACAGATTGGCGCTAGAGGAAAAGGCCTCAAGTCCCCCATAAACTTGTAATCTAGAAGACAAGGCTTGGATCCAGAAGAAAAATCCTTGAATGGCAAATCGAAGGAGAGCTACTTCTGATGCTCAGGATCAGGCCACCTCCCAAGGCCTGACCCCACGAACAGTGTGACCCCTTCATTGCTGCCGCCGGCTGAGACTCCCTCACCACCGGCGACCGCGGTGACCCAAGATAGTTCGCTATACTGGTCCAACAAGTGCAAGCCCTCACAGCTGGTTCAAGGGCTCCAAGGGGCTCCTCATCCAGCTGCCCCTGCTTTGCAACTCCTTGACAGAGTCGCTGCCCCTGCCTCGCCGGTGATCTCTTTTTCCAACCCGCCCGAGGTCGCTAGTTATCCCTAACAGCCTAAAGAGGCTAGGCCGGCGCGGCAAAGGGCTGGGGTAAAGAGTTCGCTTAGATTTCGACGAGCTCGCTCTCCCTCTCCGAAGTCAACCCACCATGATTCGACACCATCGCCATACTCTCCTAGGCCGACTTCCCCTGCTACTCGAGACGAAGAGATTCGACGACAACTTCGGAAGATGCGCCAGGAATGGCGTCAGGAGCTGGATGCTGTCTAACAAGCTCCACAGCCCCAATCAAAGGCAGAGCAGGCATTCCCTTCTTTGGGGAGATCATGCGAGAAGTGATCCCTCCTCATGTTAAGCTTCCCACCATCAAACCGTACTATGGGTCCACCGATCCGACGACATCTAAGCAGCTTCTGATTATCATGATGTTTCACGGAGTGTCAGATGCGATCCTATGCAGGGCCTTCCCCTCTACGCTTAGAGGGTCTGCAAGAACTTGGTTCAACAGCCTGAAGTCAAGTTCCGTCATTCATTTGACGAGCTAGGCAACTTGTTCATCAGCCAGTTCGTCAGCAGCTATCGCCATCGGCGGAGATCCGATTTCCTTTCCGAGGTCAAGCAATGGAAGGGGGAATCCCTGAAGAATTATCTCGGCCGATTCAACACGGCTATGCTGAAGGTAGATTACCTCATGATCACCTCAATTATGAGGTGGCCTGTCCGCTTGGTAAGCGGAGTGTCGAAGGAGAGTGACTTCTATCTGGCCTGGAGGTGAATTATCCGAAAAGCCTCTTCGACATGATGACCCTGGAGGGCAAGTATGCCAGAGTTGAGGAGTCGCGGAGGTTAGCCGGGCCAGCAATCAAGGAGGAAGGAGGTCAAGGGTTCAGAAAAGAATCGACCCCTCCGTCATGCCAGCCCGCCTCGCCGTCAAAAAGTTCCCCATAACCGCCTGAGATCATACTCGGAGTTCGACCCGGAGGTTCGATCGATACACCCCACTCACTGCACCAAGGGCGCAAATCCTAATGGAGATTGAGTGCCAGATCCCTCGACCGCCACCAGTTCGGGGGAACGGAGCCTGGAGAGATACGATCAAGTATTATTGATTCCATCGGGACCATGGGCACGACACCAGGAGTGCTGGCAGCTTCGGAATGAGATTGAGCAACTCATCCGATGGGGTCGGCTAGACCGGTTCAGGAGAGCCCCCGAGCCGAACAATGGAGGAGACCGCCAGTCTGAACCTCGCCAACCCCCTCCATCGAATCCTTCGGTCATTGGCAATGTCAATATGATAGCGATGATCGGCTCTCGTCAGCTTGGCCGGGTGAGGAGGGAAATCCACCAAAGAGGGCTCGAGCCAATGAGCTTTCTTTTTCTGATGAAGACTTCTAGGAGATGCAATACCCGCACAATGATGCGTTGGTTGTATCCTTTAACATAAAGGACTATGATGTACACCGAATTTTGGTTGACAGTGGAAGCTCCGTTAATGTTTTGTACTTTGATGCTTTGTGAGGATGAAATTGCGGATGGAAAACCTTCGGATTATAGAGTCCACTTTAGTAGGTTTTACGGGCAACGCCATTGTCCCTGAGGGAGTTGTCATTTTGATAGTTTGGGCAGGCACTTCGCCCAGCATAGCTGCTGTACACATGGACTTCCTGGTGACCAGACTTCGATCCCCTTACAACGCCATCCTCGGTAGACTAGGACATATGTTCCTCAAGCTATCATTTCTATTTATCATCTTGTATGAAGTTTTCCACCGAATGGGGAGTGGGAGTTGTCCGAGGGAGCCAGGCCGTGGCTCGGTACTGTTCGTCGCCGACCTACAGTCTAGAAAGCCCGAGGTTGACGAGCTGATGCTTAGGAGGATTTGTCGAGCAATGGGGAGAACCAGCTGAGGAGCTTGAGGAGGTGCCACTTAATGAGGCTCGACTCGACCGAACTATAAGGATCGGATCACAACTAAAAGGAAAGCCTTGATAGGATTTGATTGAATTCCTTAGGATTTGTTGGTTTGCTTCAGACATGCCAGGGACTAGCTCAGATGTCCTTGTCCATTGCCTCAATGTAGACGAGACGTTTCGGTCGATCAAGCAGAAGAAGAGAAGTTTCGTTCTTGAGCGTCAGAAAGCTATTGAAGAGGTGGACAAGCTTATTAAAGCCAACTTCATTTGGAAAGTGAACTATCCTGATTGGTTGGCAAATGTCGTCATGGTGAAGAAGTCAAATGGCAAATGGAGGATTGCATCGACTTCAGACTTCAACAAGGCTTGCCTGAAAGACAGTTTTCCTCTGCTCGGATTGATCAACTCGTGGATGCCACTTCGGCCATCAGATGCTGACCTTCATGGATGCCTATTCGGGCTATAATCAAATTCGCATGGTGCCCGAGAACGAGAAAAAGACCGCCTTCATAACCGACGAGGTATCTACTTTACCGAGTCATGCTTTTTGATTTAAAAAATGCAGATTTCACATACCAAAGGCGGGTCAATAAGGTCTTTAAAGAACAAATTGGTTAGAACATGGAAGTTTATGTTGATGATATGCTAGTTAAAAGTAAGGAGGCATCCTAGCACATTGATGATCTCACAGAAAGCTTTACCACACTCCGAAAGTATCAAATGAAGCTTAATCCAACCAAATGTGCCTTCGGAGTCAACTCGGGGAAATTCTTGGGTTTTATGATCTCCAACGAGGCATTGAGGCAAATCCGCAAAAAATTTAAGCTCTGCAGCAAATGTCACCTCTAGGATAGGTCAAGGAGGTGCAACGCCTTATTGGAAGGATAATGGCCCTCAACCGCTTTGTTGCTCGGTAGGCCGAGAGATGTTTGCCCTTTTCAAGGCACTTCGGTCGGCTAAGAATTTTCAATAGATCCCGGACTGCCAGAAATTCTTCGAAGACCTAAAGAAATACCTCGGCTCGCCACCTCTTCTTAGCAGTCCAAAGCTTGGGAAGATGCTATATATGTAGCTGGCGGTCTCTGAGGTGCCGTCAGGTCTGTGCTAATCCGAGAGGAGGCCAAAATCCAAAAGCTGATTTATTATGTCAGCAAAATATTCGAGATGCTGAGACAAGGTATGCCCAATTGAAAAGGTGGTGTTGGCTCTTATAACATTTGTTCGAAAGATGCAGCCTTACTTTCAAGCACATACTGACGATCCTGACCGACCAACCTATTAAGCCGATCCTTCATCATCCAGAGATATCTGGAAGAATGACCAAATGGGCCGTGAGCTAAGTGAGCATGACTCCGATTCAGCCCGTCCAGCAATTAAAGCACAAATTATGGCAGATTTCCTTCTTGAATGCACCATTCCTGAGGATGGTTCCACTCTGGATACCTCCAAGCAACCAAAAACTGATGCCCTATGGCTGCTTCATGTGATGGATTGTTTAATGCTAATGGCTCTAGTGCCGGCTTGGTTCTTACCAGTTCGGAGGGTGCGACCCTTGAGTATGGCATTCGCTTCTCCTTTCCGGCCTCCAACAATGAGGCAGAGCATGAGGCTCTGCTCGCTGGACTCCGCATCTCCCGTGATCTTGGAATCAAAAAGTTAAATGTCTACACTGACTCTCAACTTGTGGCCGGACAAGTGCGAGGAGAGTTTGAAGCTCGAGAGCCGAACATGATTCGGTATCTCCAAAGGGTGCGCGATCTGTCCTCACTTTTTTTAAATTTGAAGTCATTTAGGTTTCAAGGGCAGAGAATGCGTGCACCACCTTCTATCCCGCCTGGCGACCATCGATTCAATGGATCTCGAGCGGAAATTCCACTTGGAGGTCCTGAAAAATTCAGCATTACCGATGCTAATCAAGTAATGCAGATTGATGCCGAACCATCCTGGTTAGACCCGATCCTTAAATATCTCAAAGAAGGGTCACTCTCGACTGACAGAAAGGATGCAAGAAAACTGAAGATGCAAGTATCACATTATGTTCTTCTCGATGACCAGCTGTACAAGAGATCTTTCTCTATGCCATTGCTCAAATGCCTTCGTCCATCGGAGGCCGATTATGCTCTTTGGGAAGTCCATGAGGGCATCTGTGGCAACCATCTTAGCGGCCGAGCCTTATGCCATAAAGTGTTGCACCAAGGGTACTACTGGTAACTATGCAGAAAGATGCCGATGATCTTGAGCCTGTGACTCGTGCCAGCGACATTCAAACATACAGAGACTCTCGTTGCTCACTTAATGCCCATAATGTCTGCTTGGCTTTTTCCAAGTGGGGAATGGACATCCTTAGTCCTTTTCCTTTGCCATGGGACAAAGGAAGTTTCTGTTCGTAGCAATCGACTATTTCACCAAGTTGGTCGAGGTTGAGGCAGTCGCTCAAATAACTGAGGCTCGGGCTAGAGATTTCGTATGGAGATCCATCATTTGTCGATTCGGCCTTCCACACACCATCATTACCGACAACGGAGACAGTTTGACAATTCTAAATTCTGGAGTTCTACGAGGATCACGCATCTGCCACCGTCTCACTTCGGTGGGGCATCCTCAAGCCAATGGAGAAGCCGAAGTAACCAACCAATCTTGCTGCAAGGAATTAAAGCCTGGCTCAACAGGGCTTGAGGCAGATGGGCGGAGGAGCTTCATCATGTCTTGTGGCCTACCGGACCACCTAGAGGGTCCCTACGGGCGAGACTCCTTTCAAAATGGCCTTCGGTATGAAAGTTGTCATTCCTGTGGAGATAGGGCTACATCGCCACGGGTGAAGAATTATTCGAGGAATCAAATGATGAACAACTCCGAACCAACCTCGACTTGGTAGAAGAAGTTAGAGAGAAGGCTTGAATCCGAATTGCAACCTATCAACAAAGAGTAGCTCGCTATCATTCCTCCCAAGTCAAAGAAAGTCCTTCCTTTCTGGCGATCTTGTGCTCCGCAAGGCATCCGTCTCCAAACCATTAGAGTAAGGGAAGCTGTCTTCAAATTGGGAAGGCCCCTATCAAGTTGCAGAGGTCATCAGGCCCGACACTTACAAGCTCCAAATCTAGACGAAAATCCATTCCTCGAACTTGGAATTCGAACAACCTTCGAAAATATCATCAATAAAGTACGCTCTCACAAACCCACTCTATTTACAATAATGAGATTTCACACTGTTTATGTTTCGAACAATCTTTACTAAAGTCTTTGATAAGAAACATGTTTCATCCAACTATAGCCTATGGGTCCCTCACAAAGACTCGGTATGTCCGAGCACCTCAGTATGGCTAAGGGCCGAGCCAACTATCAACAAAGACTCGGTATGTCCGAGCACCCTCAGTATGGCTGAGGGCCGAGCCAACTATCAACAAAGACTCGGTATGTCCGAGCACCCTCAGTATTGCTAAGGGCCGAGCCAACTATCAACAAAGACTCGGTATGTCCGAGCACCCTCGGCTGAGGGCCGAGCCAAATATCAACAAAGAGTCGGTATGTCTAAACCCTCGGCAGATTCAAGGGCTGAGTGATTTCTTCGTACCTTGGCAACGCCAAGTAAAACGTAATCTTTTTTTCAGCCTCGGTAGGACCGAGTGATTTTTTCAAGTCTCGGCAGGACCGAGCAACTTTTCAAGCCTCGACATGACCAAGCTACGCTGACGAACTAAGTAAAAGCTTTTGAAGATACTTGGCATGGCCGAACTCCTGTCAAAGGTTAGCAAGGCCGCCCAGTCTTTGCCCCAGCCTAAGATAAATAGTGCGCTCTACCTTTAAAGAGCCAACGTAATCTGACACACATCAGAAGGCTTAAACGAACCATTTGGCGAAGAATTAAATCTCTAAAACGCCCCTGACTTGCAAATATCGGATGCGGTCGTTCTCCTTAGCAAAGGGATGCTCTAATGACTATTCGCATGTCTCGGCAAGACCGAGTCTTCACCTGCATCCTCCGATCCAATGTATACAAGAGATTTGCGCATTGGGAAAAATGCAAAAACGATATGTTGGGAAAAACTTACGCTTTGCAAAATAGAAGCAAAACCATAAAAATAACTACATGTGTAAAGGAAAAAAGTTCTTTTATTGCAAAAATTTTTTTACAGCCTTTCAAGGCATTACAAGTGCATTTCAGCACAAGAAATACACAAAAAGCAAAAGGAAATGCTCAAAATAGATAAGCTCAGCACACATGTTGCTTCAATGTAGCTACTGCCCATGATTCAAGGAAATCGAAAAAAACCACTCTACTAAGTAGTCTGAGTTGCTGGACAACGTTACAAAAGAAAACAGTCCGGCACTACTTACCTTCTTCCTCAATGGAAGCCCTTTAGCAAGTCTTCAGTCAGATGAACTAAGAGACCCAAAATGGCATCCATTTAAGGGTTGAGGACGAAGGAAAGCCTGAGAAAGCCGTGGCCCATCAAAAATGGCATCTCCAATGGTATCCGCGGCCCCACGACGAGCGGATAGAGCCAAATAGAAAGTGCCTACGTGCACTTTCCATATGACCTCTATCCCCCTCTGCGCTTCGCATATGACCTCCATAACCTCTTCATCAAAGATGACTTGCTCCTCAGCAGCCTCCTCATCAACCCAGTCATTGGAACTAAGCCAAGCTCCGAAGAGAAAGCCAACCCCGCGAAATCCAACCTCTGCGTGATAAAAGCCATGAAAACTTCTTTTCACAAGGCAGGAAGGCTTCCTAAGCATGCTTTGAACTTCCCCCCGCTCTTCCTTTTTATAGACGTGAAACTAGAGCGATCATTAATAAAAGAGAACTTTGGGACTCAGGGCATACCCACCGTATCACACACAGGGCCATATGGCAAAGCCTTAACGGGACCCGATGCTTCCCGAGGTATATGGAGATGTTCCCCATGCCATAGTGAATCAGAGGCTTTAAATGCAAAGAGTGGCTTACGGATCCTAAGATACGAATAAGTCTGGGAAATCCTCCATGAAAAATGATACGATCCAATAGCAATCGAATGCTTGGCGTATATGAAAAGCAAGCTTATATCGGAAAGGACAATGCATTAAATATGAAATGCCTAGGGAAGACGAGATATATTTCGACAAAGCCGAACTGTTATTTTACTTTGGCAGGAGTCGAGCCATATCTTACTCCGACAAGAGCCGAGCTATTATTGTACTTCGGCAAAGCCAATTATTATTTTTCTTCGAGGAGCCAGGCCATCTTTTGCTTCGGCAAGAGCGAGCTATTATTATACTTCGGCAAAGCCGAACCGTCTTTTACTTCGGCAAGTCGAGCAATGGTCTCCGCCGATGGGCCAAGCCAGTCAGCCTCGATAGGATCGAGTAACTCTTTCGACTTCAGCAAAATTTCTTGAGAGCTGGTTCGTTCGCCCAACCTTATAATAAGCTAAGTTCAAGTAAAGCTACGAGCGAAATCAATGAATCATTTAGCATAAAGCTTAGACAAATGGAAAAGTATGAAAATGAGAATCTACTCATAGCGACACGGCCAGACAGGATTTATCAAGTCTTCCTCAAGTACAAGGAAAAAAGAAAAATACAAAGGCAATCTTCAAAGATCAGGACTGGCCTCGGGGACAACCCAGCAGCGTTTGAGGATGGTTGACTTGATTCACCATCTTCAATACAGCCGAAGGTGGAGCTTCGGATTCCTCGGCAACATGCCGATGGCCTTCTTCCCCTTGGCTATCCACCTCCGTATCCGCGGCTCGGCTGGTACCAAAAACGGTTTCAAGATCGACATCCGGGATTTTTTCATATTCAAATAGCTGGCCTCTGGAGTCTGAGCATCATAATAGTCAGCTTCTAAAAATAAAGATCCAATTCCGGATATTTCTGAAAGATTTTTGCTCGTGTTTCTTCCTCCCATACCGAAACGCATCAGCACAAGCCGCTCGATGCTCATCCAAAAATCGAGTCAAGTTCTTATATTCCTCCATAGTCAAAGCGCCTGTCCTTTAGCTTCGGCCACCCCTCCAGCTTAAAGCATCTATGATGACTCGAGGCCAGCTCCTTCTTAAAGCCTTCAATTGCTTCTAAACTTCAGAACCTGTTCTACTCACCTGGGAATACAGAATTGATCAGAGTAATGAAATTACGAAGAAAAAGAATGTGAAAAGGAGAGTACCATACCTCTTCTCACTGAGACATTCTCGTATTCATCTCTTGGAGTTTGTCGATGGCCTTAAGCTTACCCTCTCTATATTGGTGCATTCTCTTCTTGAGGTCTTTGACCCTCGACTGCCTTTCTTCTACCTCTAGCTAGGACTGAGCGAGGTCAGAGGTGAGTTTGGCGATTTGATCATTATGCCATCTGGATCTGCTTGCCTCCTCGGCAAGCCTTTGGTTCAAGCCGGCGATCTAATCTTGCTGCCGCTGATATCTGCTCTCTTCCTCGTCGAGCCTTTTATTGAAGCTACTCTCTCGTTAGCGAAACATTTATGAGCGTCATCCCATTTTTCATTAAAGAGCTTTCCCAGGGACTCCATCTCCCGAGCATGCTCGGATTTGCATTGCGATAATTCCAACCGAGCCTTATCGGTTAAATCGCGAGCCTCTCTAAGCTCGCTGACCTTGGCCTGAAATCTGGACACTCGCTCTAAAGCGGTTCGCTTGCTGTGCTTTTTTTTGTTTTCTTGAGCTATACCCAAGGCTTTGAAAGTTTGTCGGTTGACCCTACTCTTTCTTGGAGGTCGGCAATTTCCCTTCTAGCTTGGGCATAAGCCCCCGAAACCAGCTTCAGACGATGGCACAGTGACCTCGTTATGATAGTGCTCTGCAAGTAAAATTCAATAGTAAGGTCATATCCAACTGCTTTTTAAAACGGAATGCTTAAAGGCTCCTACTTACTCGGGAGGCGTATGCCAACGCTATCTTGGTTAGCGTGTGGTTGTTGACTTTGGGCAGAAACTCGATGTTGCTCGGCAGACCATTGCGCTCAAACGCTGAATAAATGATGTCCTCCTCGGTGAAGGAGTCATCCTTCTCATACAAAACAGACCGCATCAGCGCGGCCACTGACTCTTCAACATCGGTTAAGCAAGCTTAACCCTGGAGAATTGGCTTGTGAGGTTTCATTTCGAGGAACGCCAATACGCCTCGCCTCCTCGGCAAGGGCTTCGATGTGGGAGGCTTCAGCTCGAGAAATCTCGACTTGCTTATTTTTTCCTTCTGACACCTTGGTTGGGGAACTCTCACTTCGTTTTTCTTCCTCCTCTAAAAGCCCTTCTTATTCTACAGGCCCCTGCTCCACTCCCTCCATCCTCGATGGTACCTCAGCCGTGACCTCCTTCGGTCCTTTGGGAGGATGTCCTTCAGCAAGAGGCTCCTTTAGTGCCTCTACATCTGCAACCTCTCCCCTCACCTCCTCAATCAGAGTTGCAGGCAATTCTATGTGAGCGGATGGTGACTTAGGGCTGCTAGCCCCCTCCGAGTGCGGTTCTTCGCCTCCGGGCAGCGGGTCTATCAACCTGGTTGGTGGTGATCCATCCGAGTCATCCAGTATCACCATTATTGGTGAACGGAGTGCCTCGATGATTTCCTTCTCAACTCCCAACTTAGCCTCGACCATCTGTGCCTCCTCTTTCATTGGTTCTACCTCTGATAGGGAAGTCTCGCCCTCCACCATCTCCACCGCCGCTAATGCAGCCATCCCTACTGCCGCCACTGCCGCCATCTCCACCGCTGCCAGCACTTGTTATCTCCACTGCTGTCAACAATGCTGCATCCTTCTCCTCCAGCGCAGAGGATTGCCGGTCGGTCTCGACTCGTTTCGTCCCCTTTGAGTGCGATTTGGAAAGGCGAGATTTGTTCTCAGACTTACACCTTTCGGAACCAGATCCCCTCTGGCGCTTGCCTAGCTCCCCCTTCATTTGGCTAATGAAATCCGACCTTTCGGCTGCAGACCCAATATAGGATAATTTAGTCTATGGCTAGATTGCCAAGATATAACTAATATGCAAAAAGGACAAGAGCCTACCTTGAGGATCAGTCGGACTAAGCCCGGCGGCAAAAAGGTTCATCCTCCGCCAAGAGATCACTGGCCGAAAACACCCGACCGCTGCAAGGGTGAGTAAATCCTTCTTCTCCTGCTCGGATAACTCCAGGCGAGCCTCTGAGTCTTTCGCATAATCTGTCCAAATTATGGGGAAATCATAACTAATGTTCCCCTCGACGATAAAGAATCGTGATTTTTATTCATTATGGAGGATGGATTGTTCGTTATCATTTTAAACGACTTTCGGGGCTCGATGTAGGTCCACTTAGAGCTCCTCCTGGAGACCAAGCTATGGCAGACCCTGAACATGGGGAGCGTCGCTGTCACCCCAGCACGGCTGCACATCGATATGAATCGACGATGTTGCGCCAACTGTTCGGAGCCACCATGGTCGAACATATGTTGTAGAATCTCATTATTTTTTTCACCAACTGGTGGAGGGGGAACCGGAGATCTACCCTTAGGCTCTCTTCATAGAGGAAAACTCTAAGCCCTAGCTGCTCCGAGACTCTCTGCTCAGATTTTGGTATCCACAAGCAATGTCCCGAGGAACTCGGTACCTCTAGTGAACCCTGTCCAAATCCTTCACGGTCATTACGGAAGCTACGTCGTTTGGGCCCTTCATATTTCTGAGTTGGAAGGAACAAGCTTCAAATAGAATCGTAAGAATCAGAAAAGATGAACCTTTAGGGGGAAGGAAAAAGGATAGTGCGGTGGGGATGACCCCCTGCAACCCTCCTTTTAAACTCCTTGGTGGAAGGGCAATGCATCGTTGCCGAGAATCCCCAAATCTTCGAATCGCCAGCTTGGATGCTTTAGACACCGGGATTTGCCATGTGTTACTCCAATTTCGTTCGCAAGAAACGAGGGGTTTTCTACCTCATCCATCGAGAAAAATGATGGAATGACGACACGACATTTATGAAACCATCATTGCACGCCTCTTCGAATCCTTTTCCGAATAAAGTTATCCAAGACTCTACTCCCTATGCTGAACTTACACTTCGGACTAGGGAGTGGAGGCATGTGATGAGGGGTAAACTTGTCATTGTGCCAATACTCGTGTATACGACAAAACGGTCGAGATCACTTATAATTTTCGATCCGTCAGCTGTCACATCTAGAAAAAAATAGAGCCGATACACCTCGGTGAGACCGAACCATTCTCGGACTGAGCTACTCTTAGACCAAGCCATTCTCGTATCGAATCATTCATATGCTTCGGCGGAGCCGAGCTATCCTTGTACCTCGATCGGACCGAGGTATTCATATGCCTCGACGGAGCCAAGCTATTCATATACCTCGGTTGGACCGAGGTATCTCTGAACCTCTACGGAACCAAGTGCGGGAGAATTCAAATCCATGATGATTTGGCAAGATTCCAGCCATGTGGGCCTCCGACTGCCCTAATAAAAGGAAAAAGCCAGATAACGCCAGATGTGACCTAAAGCCTTCGAGTCACCGAATCTCGAAGCACCAACCAACTTTTCTAACAGTTGATTCTCTAACTAACCAGATTCGAAAGCTACCAATCTTACAACAAATTTGATTCGAATTAGATTCGAATCATAACGATTTTGGACCCCGGTGGCTTGCCCAAGAAATCAGGTAGCTGTCTGCCATCACCCTGGCAACCTATATATACGCTCTATCTTGAAGTCTTCCAGATATGCTCACTCCACTGAAAAAAACTCTATTAAAGCTCAAGCAGAGCTCCCCTAGGGCTCCCAGAGAAGCCGTTCTTGAGGGACTCTTCTGCGAGAGCCTTTTTCCCATATCTACTTGCTATGAATCTCCACTGATTTGGACGACAAAGGGTCTTCCGCGGAGGGCCACTTCCCGACACTCTGCGTGAGGACTGTCTTGCAAGTTCCATCCGGGCGAGAGATCAGCGTTCAGATCCAAAGTCAGACCGCATCCGAGTTGGAAAGCGAATTTTCGCAGCAACATAACCAATAGGCTTAGACCCTTTGGGTAAATCGATAAGCTTCCAAGTGTGGTTTGACATAATAGAATCCATCTCATCTTGAATAGCTTCCTTCCAAAAAGCAGAATCTCTTGAAGCCATTGCTTCCTTAAAGGTTTTAGGATTGTCTTACACTTGAAGAACAATAGGTACCTTACGAATAAAATTCTCTCGACTTCCTTCTACCAAATAGAAAGAAATGAGTTGAGAATCTATCTCTTCGGTCCTAAATCCTTAACTTTTCGGATTCTCTTACTTTTTCGAAGTTCTAGTTGTTCTTCTTCAACAACCTTTGAAGTATTCCCCTCGCAAGAATCTTCATTTATGAGACTTTGAGAATTCTTTCCGTAAGTGATCAAATTCTCAAAGAACTCCACATCTCTAGATTCTATTATCACATTAGACTCCAAATTAAGAATCCTATAGGCTTTGCTATATGTAGCATATCCTACAAAAGCACATCTAATTCCATGAGGACCCAACTTGTTCCTTTTAGGATCGGTGTTCTTGTAATAAGCAAGACACCCCTCACTTTAAAATAGCCAATATTAGGCTTTCAACTCATATGGAAATGTCTTATTCTTTTTAATAGGAATTCTATTAAGAATATGACATGTAGATAATAATGCTTTACCCCATTAATTAAAAGACAACTCAGCATGCAACATGGCATTTATCATCTCTAGAAATGTTCTATTTTTATGTTCTGCTAACCCATTTTGTTCGGGTGTGCATGGTGCGGAACACTCGTGTATGATTCCGTTTTGTTCATAAAACACATTAAAATCATTAGAAAAATATTCTTCATCCCTATCACTTCTAAGGATTTTAATATTTCTAGCTAATTGATTTTCAACTTCTGCTTTATCAACTTTAAAAGCATGAAAAGCCTCATCTTTGTGCTTAAGTAAGTAAATGTATGTATATTTAGAGTAATCATCAATAAAAGTAATGAAATATCTATTACCACCTCTAGTTAACATACGATTTAACTCACAAATATTACTATGTACAAGTTCTAGCAAATTAGTATTTCTCTCTACACTATAAAATGGCTTCTTAGTCATCTTTGATTTAATGCAAATTTCACATTTATTAAACTTATCAACATTACAAGAAATCATGCCACATTTAATTAATCTTTTCATAGTGCTAATACCAATATGTGCTAATCTACCATACCATAAAGTAACGAAATTATCAATATAAGCAGAAGATACACTATTATTATTATTATTATTGTCAACAATACAAAGCTTGACAATTCCATTAGTAGAATAGTCTTTTTCAACAAAAACACCATTGCAGGACAATATAAGTTTTTCCGACTCAAATACACTTTTAATCCTCGGTTTGCCTAATAAATCCTCACTAACAAGATTCCTGTTCATATCCGGCACATATAGCACATTGATCAAAGTGATCTTCTTGCCGAATGTGAAGTGGAGATCCACGCTTCCTTTCCCAAGCACCTTGGACCGGCCTTCATTGCACATTTGAATTTCTTGTCCATTGGTGATATCCACATAAGTCTTGAAAAGTGACTTGTCATAGGAAACATGGACGGTGGCACAAGTATCATACCACCAATCGGGAACCTTGCCTCTGACCACCATGACTTCTCTCACGGTGGTGATGATCTCATTGTTTACTTCAGTTGCATTTGCTTTATTGGTTTGCCCCTTTCGGTGCCTACAATCACGAGCAAAGTGTCCATATTTGCCACATACAAAGCAACTCATATTGGACTTATTTTTGTTGGATTTCTTGAACTTATTTTGATCCCTTTTAGGACCGAGTTTGTTCTCTTTCGTTTTCTTAGACTTCTTAGGATTGCTCACAGCATTTGCCTTTGAAGTACTAAAATTCACTTTCTCAATCTTTTCACGCACCCTCGATTCCTCCTCGATTCTAATAAGGTGTTTTTGCAATTGTTCTAAGAAATAATCCTCGGAGTTGTGAAGCAGTTTCTTTCTGAATCCATTCCAAGATGATGGCAACTTTGCAATAATCGCACCTACTTGGAAAGGTTCAGGAACCTCTATCTTCACTACCACCAATTTGTTGACAATAATTTGCAACTCATGCACTTGTGCAAGAATTGCTTTTTCATCATTCATCTTGAAATCAAAGTACTTAGAGATGAGAAATTTTTTAGTACCTTCTTTCTCGGCCTTATACTTGAATTCAAGCGCATTCCAAATCTCCCGCGGAGATTGTATGTGGTGTAGAGGTTGTAGAGGCGATCTGACAACGCGTTGAGAATGTGTTTATGACATATGAATTCATCTTCACGCCTCTTCTTTCTTTCGGCCTTGAGTTCATCAGAGTCCTTGGCGGTGGGCTCGGGAATAGGAGCCAAATCTGGATCCAATACATAGAAGATCTTCAACGCCGTGAGTAAGAACTTCAGTTTGTCTTGCCATCGTGTGAAATTGGTGCCATCAAAATGATCCAATCTCACGAGGTCTTGATTCATGAGTTTGATGGTAGATACGATAGTCTCGGTCTCCATTCAGATAACGCTTAAGATTGTTGAAAGATTTGAATAAGGAGAGTAAGTAAGAAGAGATAGGAATAATGATTAAGATAAGGATAGGCTTGAATCACGTACGGAATACTTTTCTTAAGCGTTATTTGCACCCTCTCGAATGCTCTGTGTGGATAAATAGCAAATATGCCACAGGATACAGCAAGCCTTTGATCGAGTTTGCACCAAAACACTAATGAAAACTCGATTGTAGACAAGATCTATTATTTTTCTGATACTCTGTTGATTTGATTTGTATGTGGATTTATAGAAGTTGAGTGCCGCATCGCTTCGCAACATATTCGTTGCAAAGATTTGAAACGGATAAAATTTCTTTTTAAAACGAAGCATCATGTCGCTTTGGCTTCTGAGGTGAGAATCGCTGCGGGAGAGTCTGCGACTATTCCCTAAACACATCCACAAACACCTACTTAGTTTATTTAAACAAAATCTCAACAGATATCATCTAATGTCCGATCATTGCAATTATTCACTGAGAGGTAAACTGAGGTTGAGGTATGTCTGATGTTTCTAGTGGTGCGTCGTGTGACTTGGGGTGATGTGAATGAGGGACAGTAAGAAATGACGTTTTTACCTAGATATAGGGAAACATGCACGCAGAAATTGTATGTTGATGGCATTAAAGGCATGTACTGTGAGGGAACAGTACAAACTAGGCACTTGCTTGTGGCATCAGGGATTTATTGACGGTCAGTTGTAAGACCTGACTTTAACCCTGTTACGGAGGTTCCTTGAGGTATGAAGGACCATATGAATGTAAAGTTGGAATTGTGAAAGGAATTTCTGATGAAGTGATGGCAATAATTTTGGGTTATAGATTTGCTGTTTTGAAGCCTGCAATTATAATCAAGCAATGGGAGCTGCACCAATAACATCTCATTAGTTTTCTTGCAGTACATTCTTCATCCTTTATACATTTCATACATACATCTAACTCCCTTCTTTATTCAAGAACCTTTGGATTTTGTTGTGTTATCCATCGCTTTTTTTCAATTTGTGCAACTCCTACAGTTTCAAGAGGAATAGCTAATGTAAAAAAGGAATGTTATTTGGATATCGGTTTCTGAATTAGGAATTGATGACCAGGCAGGAGTCGAGCTTAAAATTTGAAATCTGTTGGAAATGTGCAAAAAGTGCTGGGGCAGCATTATGTTGATAGATAGTCTAAATGGAAGTTGAAAATTGAAATCCTAATAAAAGGAATTGTTAGGTGCTAAGAAGAAAGGTACACACGATGAGAAATGTTTTAGGGTAGTGACAAACATCAATTGTGTGGGGAGAGAAATGCATTCCTAGACTTAAGGATCAAATATTTCTTTGCACTAACCAAAGATGAAATATTGCTAATGTTTGGGATAATGTGCTTTCATGCGTGTTTTGTAAATATTATAGTTTTGATCGATGAAAAAAAGGTTAAATGTAAAAGCAATTTATGGAGAAAAAAAACCTTGTAGGATAAATGTTTTTTAAAAAATAAATTCAATGAAAATAAAATATGCAGAATGCAATTCTAAAAGAATTGGAAGTGAAAAGTAGGCTTCAATTGAAGTTGGCGGTCAAGAGATATCACCATATAATTAGTTTTGTTGTTTTAGGATCCGTCATGCAAAAGAATAGAGACTTAAATGGAGACTTAATCTTATAAATTCAGAGAGTTTTCCTTGGTTTGGCTGTCTGGTAAAGCTAAGAAAGAGTTGAGAACAAGTATCATAGAGGCATGGCAGAATAATTGAGGGCAGTTGATGAAGCACCATGAGCTTGTGTGCTAAATATTTGGGGAGAATTTGGAGAGGAGGTGCTTCAATTGGTTTCCAAGGGTGTAGAAAGCGGAAGGGAAAACCTGAATTAGCACTAGTAGATGTTATATGAAAGGATTTAGAAATGCTTATGATAACACCAAAGTTAGCCATTACAATTATAAGCAGTAGTGCTCGTGGTTCATTTAAGAGAAAAATGCATTTGATGGATGGATACCATCCCACCAATTGATGTTTGTTTGACCTTCAAAGCTGATTTGATAAATACACCTCCATTTAATCTAGTAACTCTTGTGTATTTTTTTTTCCTTTCTTACTTGTTTAAAGAATAAATGAAGAGTATCTTTAAAAAACAGGATGCAATATAAAAACAAAGAAAGATAAGACGGGTGGAGACTTGTTGACCCCATTTGCATTTGTTTGCGTTATATGTGGAGAAAAATGGCAAATGATACTTCATGAAGGTAGCCCCAAATAGCTGCCACAAGGCTTGATACTTATTGATGTTGAACAGTTAAGGGAAAGGAATCTAGAAAGGTTTAGGTAGGATTGAAAGCTAAAACGTGTTGGCATTTCAATTGCAGATCTGAGGTTTCAATAGAATTGAACTAGAAAGATTGTATGTATGCATGTATTCTGAAATTTAGCTTAAATTGAACTAGAAAGAGAACAAGTAATGGATGGATACTATCCAACATAGGGTTTGGGATTCTAGAGCTTAAATTGAGATTTTAAGGGTTGATGCAATTAAAAATCTGAAATCAAGTTCTTACTGGAATATTCTGAAAGACAGTCTGATATTTACATGACCAAAAAAGTTTCATAGGAAGTGAAACTCAAAAGAAAGTTCAATAAGAGACGAATAGGAGACAAGGGGGCAAGACGAAATAAGTCTATATGGAATCAAACATAGAAAAAATTAAAAATAAAAGGGAAAAGATAATATTAGACTCACTCCAGAATCTAGGAATTACTTCTGGGGTTTAAAGGCATCACACCTCTGTTATGGCATCATACCACATGTTAAAAGGTAAAAAAGAAAAAAAAAAGCGGAAAGTCTCCATTATTTCATTCATAATCTGCATAAAATTTTCAAAGAGTCCCTTTTTGTAGCAAAATAGCGACCCTGTTTCAACTCTATTTTAAAGTCCAGAAACTGCCTCTATCCAGACACTATCTGTGTAGTGTGAACGGTGCCATGAACAGTCATGCACTTCAACAACTATGTTACTAGAAGAGTACTAGGATCTTTTAATGTCAGCCCTTGAATCTAAAATGACCTGCTAAAACTGAAAGTGGCCAGAAAATAAAAGAAAAATACAGAAAAATTACGGCTATTTTAAATCAAATAAAACTCTCAGAAGCGTGGTGTAACATGGCTCAAACCTGGATCTCTGTTACTTATGTCTATGGCTTTCTTTGAAGCGTGTGATTTGTGGAAATATTTTTTTTTTTATTAGGTAGAGATGGTGCCTTGCTCAGTTTTCGGATCTCCATTAGTGATTGAGGTTTAATAACTCATGCATTAGGTTGAATACTTGTCTGCATCAGGTCATGTTACATTTGCTAAAAATCTAATTTCCTCTAAGAAAGTTTTTGAACACATTTTCCTAGAACTTAGGATTTTTCCATGATTTTATGCTTAGCTTAATGAAATACTTGAGAATGTCTCTCAAAAATTAAAGGAGCTGACATTGAACAGGTAACCTGATGTGAATGGTCATATAGGCCACCTAGCATTTCCCACCTTAGAGGATGTTATTGTGTAAAATGTTGTAAAGTCAAATAAAAAGGAATTTGGAGGATCATCTCATTTAATGAGACAACTATGTTGAGCTGAACATCATTGAGTCATCATGTGGATTGTTAAACCAGTCTAAAAGTCAGGAGATAATACTGTGAATAGTGAAAGTTTGTAAAAGATATTTTTGGAATTTCTAAAAAGATTTAACCCTTTTTCTGTTTCTCTCAGGCTTTTTATGCATACTTAGAGTTGTAATTTTACCATTGAGGAATCCAAAAAATGAATGATATTTGTTTTTTGCCAATGAATTTTGGATTTTGTATTGGTTCAGTTTTTGAGCAGTCAAGATCGACATAAGAATTCTGTAAGCTCTATGGGATATTTAGTGAGTCTGGACATTGGCAGACCTGCAGCTTCTTCTTTTTTTTTTCTTTGGATTAAGTTGCTAACCACAGATAAGGGGTTATTTTATAATCGATTTTGCTTGACTTGCTTGTAGAATACAAGGTTCATTCTTACAACAGAAATGGCCTTTGTGCATTGGCATTTATGGACGATCATTATCCTGTGCGAAGTGCATTTTCTCTCCTCAACACGGTAATCGACTTGGACTCCATGTCGCTGTATTTATATCCATTATTTTAGATGGAAATAGTGAAATTTTAGCTTTGCGGTAGTGTAGATTACTTCTAGAACAATGTTGATTACTTGGAAATGATAAAACTTTAGTGTCAAAATTGTTTTTGGATTATGTTAAAACTGTAGTATCTGATGGTATGATTTTCTTTTTCTTTTCAATTCTTTTTTATGGTTTTAGTTTTATTAGTTTTATGTCAGTTTCATGATTCATGATTTTTTGTTTCAGGTTGATCTACTATACTTAAATCACATTTTTCTGTATGAAAATATACATAATAAATTTATATTCTCAGTGATCTGAGCCTTGACATATCATACGTCATTGATAATCATAAAATTTAAAGGATACATAGAAATATAAAAGTGAGTTTTTCTTAGTTAAATAACCAAAGGTAGGCCTCCTGGACCACGGTCTCAAGACTGGCATCTTGGTATTAAAGATTATAGCTAATGACTCTTTTTTTGCAATTTAATGAAGACAAGATATATTAAATGTTTATGAATATATTTTTAAAACATGAATCTACTAAATCAAACTATGCGAAGGGTTAGGACGTTCCCGTTAAGAGACGCACTGCACCTGCCTACAGTGTTTCAAAAAATGGGTAAAGGGCGCTGCACCAGCACCCAGGTGCGATGATAAATGAGCAAGGGTTCCTGTACTACGGACGAGTATAAATAAGTTAGTTCATGATAGTTAGCTTATAGTCGTAACTTGGAACATAGGAACACTAATAGGTAAAGCAATGGAGATAGTGGACACTATGATTAGGAGAAAAGTAAATATAATATGCTTACAAGAGACTAAATGGATAGGTGAAAGATGTAGAGAAATAAAGAATACAAGATATAAATTATATTACCTTAAAAAGTATAAAAATAGAAATGAAGTAGGAATAATTGTAAACATGAATTTTAAGGAATATGTTGTTAAGGTGATTAGAAAAGAAGACCAGATTATATCACTAAAACTTATAATTATGAATAATATAATTAACATAATTAGTGTATATGCACCACAAGTAGGATTAGATCAGCAAACTAAGACAATTTTGGAAAGACATGGATGAAGTAATGCAAGAAATACCTCAAGGAGAAAAGTATATATGGGAAAAAATTTTAATGGATATGTAGGTAAACAGAGGGATGGATATGAAACGGTACATGGAGGGTATTGATTTGAAGATAAGAATGAAGCCAGCGTGAGCATATTAGATTTTGCAATGGCGTATGATCTCACAATGCAAACACTTATTTCAAAAAGAGATATAAACATTTAATAACATTTAAAAATGAATCTAATAAAAGTTAAATATTTTTTTCTTAACTAAGAAGGTAGATAAAATAACATGCAAAAACTGTAAAGTTATTTTAGGAGAAAGTTTAGCTTCACAACATAGGATAATGATAGTAGACATATGCATAAAAATAAAATCTAAAGTAAAATGTAAAACTATTAATCCAAAAATTAAATGGTGTAATTTGAAAGAAAAAAAACTAAAATTATTTAAAGAAAAGTTAGTAAGAGAAATGACTACGAATATAGATAGTGATCTCAACTTAATGTGGGAAAAAGCAACAAAATGCATAAAAAACATAGCACCAGAGGTTCTAGGAGAATTAAAAGGGATAGGATTATTAGAAAAAGAAACTTGATGGTGGAACGAGGAAGTTTAAGCTGCCATCAAGCTTAAAAGGATAAACTATAAAATTTGGCAAGAGGCTAGGGATGAAGAAAGTCTTAAAAAGTATAGGGATGCAAAGAAAAAGCTAAAAAGGTGGTAAGTAATGCCAAATTTAAAGCCTATGATGAGTTATATAATAGTTTAGATACGAAGGTGAAAAAACTATATATAAACTAGTAAAACTAAGAAAAAAAAAAAAAGCTCTTGACTATATTAAATGTGTTAAAGATGAAGATCTTGACTATATTCTACATAGTATATTATATATTAATAACATGTTAATATTATTATTAATATAATAATATATTATATATAATATACATATATATTATACAATATATTATGCAAGGTATCATTGATATTGCATGCCTGGTGATCTTCCATTCCTATGATATACCAAACATGGTAATCGTGATAATAGGTGATCCAATCATCAATGATTCATTACAAATAAAAATTACCATGGTGATTAACCAAATGACCCCTATAAAAAACAACTAACTATATTTTGCTGTAATTTTCTCTTTATTTGCCGATGTCTTGTATCTTCAGCCTCTTACCATCTTAATAAGAGATTGGTGGGAATTCCAATGGGCTTTGTCACTTTACTAACTTTTAAAAATAAACATATAAGAGAAATGATAGGAGTAGCCCCAATCGAAGATAAAATGAGAAAATCGATTATGGTGGTTTGGACATATACAATGAAGATCTTTAAATGCTCCGGTTAGAACGAGTGATCTTTTAACAATCCATGGTAAGGATAGAGGTAAAGGTAGACCTAAACTATTTATTTATAATTTGAATGTCGATTTAGTCCTGAATAGAGCAGAGTGGAGGAAGCATATTCATGTAGCCAACCCCATATAGTTGGGAAAAAGCTTAGATGAGTTGAGTTGAGTAGAAGTATATGTGCTTAAATTTGTTCTCTCAAGTACTTACTTTTTTGTATAGATTTTCTTTTTTTCCTTTTCCTTGGCCACCTTAAGCCCATTATATGCTCTTTGAAGCTATAATCCACTCAAGGACATGCAATTAACAATCACACCTGAATATTTCTTGAGAAACATTAAACACCAACAACCCTTCAATGGCAACCTTAAGATGTTAGTCATGATGGGTGAAAATTAACCCCCTAAGTTGAAAACACAGTTCAGCTTAGGGGGTGTTTAGTATGGGTGATCCTTATAGGATCACCAGCAATTTGGGTGAAGGTGATGAGATCACAATATTTGGTTACATCTTGGTAATTCTACATGGCAATGATCTTAAATCACCTTCATCTTTAAAATCATTATTCAATGCAGTGATCATATATCTGTTCTTGAGAATGGATATGTAAGATCACTTCAGGTTAGTAATTCTGGGCTAAGATTTAGAGATCAAAATGCCTTTGTATATATAAAAAATTATGCTTGATATTATTTTTCTTATTAATATAATATGATTTAATATTAAAGATTATATTATAATAATACAACATAATATTAATATATTACAACATTATATTTATAATATTTGAATAATAATAATAATATAATATAATGTAGTATTATAATATTATATTTTGATATAACATTATAAAAAAATATTATAGTTTAATCTAAATATTATAATGATAGATAATATGAAATACAATAAAGTATAATGGTATTTGCAAAATATATTGTTGATGATTTTGGATTTCCATGACATACCAAACAGGTTAATTATATATAATCAGGGCTCTTTAATCACTACAATATACTATATTAAACATGATGATGTTGGATCAATGGAAGTCAAATCACCCTAATATATGGTTCACTGGTGATCTAAGAACAACGTGGTGGTCTCATTTAGGTAACCAAATGCCCCCTTGATGTGTTTATTGATCCTCATTTTCTAAATTATTATCGACATTTAATTTTTTATGGCTACCTTTTTGTTTTTATTTCTTTACTTTCTACTAAACTTCAACAGTTTTTGAAAGGTACGACTGAAATTGTAACCCCATGGTTCCAACTTTTAGATTACAGTATACTCTAAAATGGTACAATTCTAATTTTCTTCCCCTTTATCTTTCTATTTGTTTTTAATTTTGATGCATTTTCATTGTTTTGACTGAAATTTTGAACCCAAAAAAAAATTGTTGAAACTGCAGAGCACAACTCAAGTGGATTATGGCTGCAAAGAGCGTATAATGGGCTTAAGGGGCCAAGGAAAATAAAATAAAAAAAATATATGCACAAAAGTGAGTGCCTGAGAGAACAAATTTAATTTGCTGAACTGGATTTCAGCATAGCTTCAAAGTAGGAAGTCATGAGCAGTAGGTTTTTGATTTCAAATTTGCCTCTTGGAAGGTAAGATTCTGGATCTCGGCCTCATGAACTGCTTGTCCCTTGGACACAGAGACATACATGAACATATATACGTGCGCGCACGCATGCGCGCATATACACACAGAGAGAGAGAGAGAGAGAGAGAGAGAGAGAGAGAGATGGTCCTTCAGTTTTTACATACCATATGACAACAAAGCAATATATGCTTTGCAAGATGTCTTGAAAGTTCTAGTAAGTGGCAAATTTTGCAAGTAGCGGTGAAAGTTTTATTGTTAATTTTTTGTTGACAAACCCAACTTAGAAGAAGGATATGATAGATCTTGATATGAATTTTTCATTGCATAAACACCTGCCAGCAGAGGTGCTTGCGTGCCTCTATGTTATTTATCCCATCAGGACTCGGCCAATATCAATAATTGCTTGCAGCTACTTAAAGTTTTGATATTGATTATCTGATTTGCAATACTGTCATTGTGAATAAATTTGAAGTTTATGAGGCTTATATTCATTGAAATGCTGCTAGGTACTAGATGAATATCAGAAAACTTTTGGGGATTCATGGAGATTAGCACAGACAGATGCCACTCAACCATGGCCATACTTAAATGAAGCATTAACGAAATTTCAGGTTTGTATCATTTCTTTTGAATTTTCACTTACAAGTAGTCAATTGTTGATTGGGATATATTCTCTTTCAGAAAACGATTTGTGTCAGATAAGTGTTTGAATTCCCAAGGAACTGTAAGTGGAGGTGGAGAATAAGGTCTTGTTAAAGTGACAGCATAATCTTAGTCATTTTTCAGAGTTCATAAGACTTTTGGTGAAAGAAAAAATTGCTTTTTTAATATTTATGTCATGTGGTACTTGAGATTGTGCCTCTAAATTTCCTCTGCATATTTTCTGGAAGTTGTGAAAAGTTTTACTTGCTACGAAACAGTGGCCCTATCTCAATTTTCTTTGCTCTTCCACATTTCACTGGAGTGTGAAAACTTTTATTTTTGCCCAAAGCAGTGGTCCTATCTTGATGTGTGTTGGCTTATACGAGCTTGTCTTTCATTTCTTATCATATGTATGACATGCATAAAATGAGTTTGGTATAAGTCTTACATGTTCTGAAAAAATTACTCCACCACATTAAAAGATTGCAAGTTTTTAAGGTGTTACCCATTTTTATTTCAGTCCAAAATATACTGCTTTATTTTTATTTATAATAAACTGAATAATTAATATTTCACTATTTTTACTGTATGTGCATTATGTGTTCCGTAGGACCCTGCAGAGGCTGACAATTGCTGAAAATTCAGAGGGATTTGGATGAAACCAAAATTATCCTTGTAAGTATAATTATGGACTGCGTGGATCGAATCAGGATGTATACTTTGTTTTGCTTTTCAAGGAGGAAAGGAGGCAGCTATTATCTTATCAAATATGTAATGAACAAAGTAGGACATGACTGTTCCACTGCTGTTTTTTTCCTGAAATATATTGATGGAGAAACAAATGGAGAACAAATTTGCTTGACAGAATAGTATAATGTGTTGTTGTATGTTCATAACTAAGCACAAGCTTATAATTTTCACAAGAATCATTCATATGAAAAATATAGTTTATAATGGAGAAACAAATATAGCTAGCCAGAACAGTAAAATGTGTTGTTGTATGTTTATATTAAGGTTGGATGCATTGAATCAAATCGAACCGATTGAAAATTTGGCCGAAGTGGTGTGACTGGCTTGAATTGTTCAGTCATCGATTCGGTTCGAGCTAGTTTGGTTTGATCTTGGGTGGGAGGCTATTTTGAGTGTCATGTGAGCTCACATTATCCCTCCTCTCTCTCTTATAAGAAATCATAATTTAGGATCTAATGGCACATCATAGTTTGGACTTTAAGAAATATATTTTAACCTTAGGATTTTATGACAAGTTTAATTTTATTGCTTTAATAAGTTATGTATTAAGTTGACATAGGTTAGCATCTTATCTAAGTTTCAAACCCTTTAAGTTTGAGTAAGTGTCGAATAAAGCTTTACAAATTATATTTGAATATGATTTTTTTTGATGTTTTGTTTTCTCATTATTTCTAAGTTAAATTAATTTTTTAAGATTTTTTATTAGTAGTGAAGGTATCCTAACTTGATATTTACTAAAGCATGATTTCCTAAAATTCTTAAATTTGTTCTTGAGAGATAGTTAACTTTTTAATATTAAGGAACTTAATTTCTTTAATATTTTTATTGTATTCAGATAGGAGATTTCTTTATTTTCATGAGAAATCTTAAGTAAATGGAAAGAAAATGGAAAGAGGAGAGAAGATGACATTTAGTTAAGAATAAAAGATGAGAGAGAGAGATAAGGCTCACTGGAGCTTTTAGCTTAATATATCATATTAAAAAATTAAAAACAAATAAAAAAATAAAGAAATTGCAAAAAATACCAAACCAGTCTGAAGTAGTGGTATGCTACAGGTTCAATACGGAACTGAACTGAATTGGCTGGGTAATGGTTTGGTATCAATTTATAGTTCGTGCAACTTTAGTTCATAATTCATCACAATCTTATAATTTAATTCACGATAATGCATTCGTATAACAAATATAGTTTATACATTGTACATGTTGTTTCTTGTTCCCAATTTTCTTGGAAAAGTTGCTGATGTTGTTAAAAAAATACTTATATGATCTTCATGAGTGGGGACCTATCTGTATGAAAAGATGCCATGGAAGATGATGCCATCATCATCACTTGGTTTTTTTGGTGTAGTAAAGGGCTTGATACATGCTGAAGTAGTGATAGAAAGCACTATTCTAGAAAGGAACTTCAATGATACATATGGTTGTATGAAAACTATAGTGGGATGGTTTTTTTTTTCAAAGACATATTATTTAGGTGTCCTTATTTGATCAAAAAATAAAAAATAATGTGTGTCGCAATGATGCATTGGAGCACACATTGAAGCACATGTATATGCTAATACAGGTGTTGTTTTGCTTTAAGCAGAAAAAAACACTTTGTTAAAAAGAAGGGTATTAGGAAGGGCCTGAAACAAAAGTGGAATGAGAGGCTTACGGAATGGAGTAGCAGACTGAAATTGGGATTTGTTGGGCAATGCATTTGCTATATAGCTGGGGAAGTAAGGAGACTTCTTAAATAGATCAAGTAACCACATCGCAGGCTATGACTCAGCTCTTTGATCAGTGCCCAAATCCTTAAGGCAATATGTCTTTCCCATTTCCGAAGAAAAAAGAAAGTAGTTACGAGCATTGAGAACTAGAAATATTAATCTAGATATCCATCTGCACATAACAGAGGTCGCAAGTATCTTTCTTGACATTAATATAACCCCTTTTTTCTTGTTCAAAATACAAAAAATCTA
>UESW01002862.1:0-100098 GCA_900491605.1 Calamus simplicifolius
GCCTATGATAGTGAGAGACAAATGGATAATTTGATCAAGTTTGGAGATAACAGATGCAAGAAGAATTTTAGGGTCCCACCAGATCCAAATCCTTCCCGAGTTATCTTCTTCATAAAAGTTAGAGCAATCCCATCCCGGAAACAGAGACGATTGGAACTTTTCTTTATTGCAAGGATTGATCTTGGTCTCAAGGAGAGCTATACAGGAGATTTTTTGGGTATGTACAAGATTTTTAACATCCGAATGCTTAGAGGGATCGTTTAGACCCCTGATGTTCCAGGCAGCTACCTTGGTCATTTGGATGATTTGGATAGTAGCCCTCTGGAGAGTCCAGAGCTAGCAGCAAGCTTCTTGTCCTTCTTCTTCCTTCCCAATTTCATCTCCACTTCGTCAATCATAATAAGTTTCCTGGCTAGCAGGGGAGTGCTTTGGGGGGACGAGAAGGAGGAGAGGTCCCCAGATGAGCATTAGAGTTTGAATAGGAGACGACAGGATGACGAGAGGAGCCGGAACGATCTTCATGAGGAGAAACAGAGGAACTGACCACCAGCTCCTGTAGCATAGCATTCGATCGTCAAATGCTAACGGGTCACTAGCTCCTGTAGCTTTCGGATCGTCAAATGCTATTGGATTTTCATCACCGTCAACTATCGGATCGGCAGCAATTTTCGGATCACGGACTCCTGAACCAGACGGATCATCCACAGGAATCGGATCGGCAACAGCATCAATCGGATCGACAGCTGATGCAGGCTCCTCATGAAATCCCATAGCAGGAAGAACTTCATCCGATCTCAGGGCAGCGAAAGGATTGACAGAAGAGTGCAACCCATTTAATGGAAGGGCATTCGAAATGGGCAAATCCTGAGTCATAGAAGCAGAGTCATGCATAGCCTTGGGCGAGCGAGAGAGATTATCCGGCACGGCCTTACGATTGGAAACCACAGTCTTCCATTCCCCATCACGAAGCGGAAGAGTTATAGGATGTGCAGATTTAGGAATCCAAACCTTATGACCAGGTTTCTTACAGTTAGAAGAAAGGTGCCCGAACACCTTACAGATAGAGCACCTCTTGGGGATCCAGTTGTAAGCAACTTGGATTCCGGCAACGCTCCCATCCTCCAGTTCAATCTCGAAAGCGTCCGGTAGGGAGTCTTCTATATCAATCTCAATACATACTCTGGCATAGCTCAATCTCCTACGAGAGGAAGTCATATTGTCAGCATGGAGAGGTTTCCCGACCATGCTTGCAATGTAACTGAGGCCATCTTCTGTCCAAAACTCCAGCGGCACGTTGAAGAAGTTAGCCCAGATCGGAACTTTCCTACAGCCCTCCTTCGTCAGATTCATGCATGGGGACCATCTCTTAAGGAATATAGGTCTCCCCCCAAAGTGCCAAGGACCGCCCTCCAGAGCAACATGCAGATTATCCGAGCAAGGAAAATTGAAGAAAAAGAAACCGTTGCCGTTACTTAGCACATTAAGCAACCCGAGCTTGCCCCAGTGTTTCATGGCGGTCGCTTGAACCAGGGAGAAAGGAAGGTTGTCCAGGAAAAATCCCACCATGGTATTCTTCCAGATAGAAGAGCCTTGCAGTGCCACGGAAGAGGAAGTTTAATAGTAACTTTGCTCTCAGTCGAAATAATCACCGGTTTGATGAATTTGAGCTGCATAGAAGATGGAGACTCTTTAAGAAGGGACGCCCAGTCGGGCGGATGCTTGCTCTTATCTTTGATAGCTTCAGAAGAGGAGCCAGAGAAGGCCTGCGGAATAAGAACAAGGCGGAATAGCAGAACTGGGAATAGTGCAGGAATTACCGGAATGCAGCAGAGGCGGGAAATTTGGCTTTGTAAAATCCAAATTTGAGGAAGCCGGCAAAATGGGTGAAACGGGTACCGCCGGTACCACAGGACGTACCTCCAAAGCCGGTAAAAGACTGACGGTCTCATCAATTACAGAGCTTTGGACCGGGTAAACGCCCAGAGACGGGGCCTTCCGAGAACTTGGAGCAGAGAAGGAGCGCTTCTTCAACAGCGGATTAGCTAATGGAGAAAGGGAGGCAGAGATGAAATCTCTCAGCACTTCTTCACCAGCTACCTCGGGCCTAACAACTGGGACAAGTCTCTCAGCATCCACGGACAGAGAGGACTGCACCCGATCGGAAATCACAGAAGATGAACCAGGCAAGCTGCAGCAAGAAGAGATGTTCTTCTGCAACTTTGAATCAAGGCCCAAAACATACCCAGAGATCTCCAACGGCGGACGAAACAGCTGATCTACTAGAAATGGGACAGCGTGGAGCAGCATCCCTCACAAGCGCCTTACAGGAACAGATCCAACCGAAGCTTCCTCATCAACTAGCAAACCTCCCTTAGAGCTTCCCGGAACAGAGCTCCCGGAAACAAGAGAGACGAGGTCCTTATGAGAGCCACCCGCCATAACGGAGTCTTCCATAGAACCAGATCAACAAACAAGATTAACAAACAAGCTTAATAAACAAGATTGAGAATCTTCCATAGGACCAGCTAACAAACCAGAATAACAAACAAGATTGAAGGAACAGAGCAAGAGAGCTTCTCTCTCTAGAACCCCAGAGCTTCTCTCTCTAGAACCCCAGAGCTTCTCTCGTCCGAAACCCAGAGCTTCTCTCTCTAGAACCCCAGAGCTTCTCTCTCTAGAACCCCAAAAAACTTAATTTGGGCTCCATCTTGGTTTAAACCAACCCGATCTTGAAGCAACACTCTAAAATAGACTTGATTTAGGTTTGTTGTTTTATCAAACCCGATTTTAGGGCAACGCTTTAGATTTGATCTGATTCGGTTTTAATCTAGTTTGATCGAACCCAATCTTAGTGCAATGCTCTCGATTAAACTTGATTTGGGTATTATCTTTATTTCATCGAGCCTACCTAATCTTGGAGCAACACTCAAAATTGGACTTGATTAATGTTTGATCTAACCTGATCATGCAGCATCACACTCTCCATATTGAACTTGATTCATCCTAGAGCAATCCAACCCGACCTTAGAGAAAATGCTCCATATCGAACTTTATTTGGGTTTGACCTAAGTTTGATCCGACCTTATCTTGGAACAATGCATTAAATTGCATTTGATTCATATTTGATTTGAGTCTGAACCAAATCAATCTTGGAGGAATGCAGCATATTTCACTTAATTCGAGATTGATATAAGTTTGATCCAATACGATCTTTGAGGAATGCTCTACATTGGACTTGATTTGGGTTTTGATCTTGCTTTGATCAAGCTCACAATCTAAGATCAAGGCTCGATATTGAACTTAATTCCGATTTGATCAAAGTTTAGTCGAATCCGATCTTAGAGCAATGTTACATATTCGATTTGTTCCGGGTTTGATTTGAGTTTAATCCACCCTTATCTTAGAGCAATGCTTTAAATTGAACTTGATTGGGGTTTGATCGAAGTTTGATTGAATTCGATCTAACAATAGAATCCAGATTGGACTTGATTCGGGTTTGATATAAGTTTGATCCAACTCGATCCTCGAGCAGCGCTCTCGATTTGACTTGATTTGGGGGTTTGATCTATATATTAATCCAACCTTTTCTTAGAGCAATGCTGCGAATTAGACTTGATTCATGTGGATCTAATTTGATCTAACCTGGTCTTGTTGCAATGCTTTGGATTGGACTTGTTTTGGAATTTGATCTAAGTTTGGCTCGACCCGATCTTGGAGCATCACTTCCAATTGGACTTGACTCAGGTTTGATCTAAGTTTGATCCAATCCGAACTTAGAGCAACATTCCAAATTCAAATTGATTTAGCCTTGATTTGGCCCGATCTTGTAGCAACGCTCCAGATTGAACTTCATTTAGCTTGATGTAGGTTAGATCTAGTCCAATCATGGAGTAATGCTTCGATTGATCTTGATTTCAGTTTGATTTAAAGCAATGCTCTAGATCGAACTTGATTCGGGTTTGATTTAAGTTTCATTAACCCAATCCTGAAGCAACATTCATGATTGGGGTGATTGAAAAGAGATCAAAGTTTGATCTAGGCTGATCATATTATAATGTTTTAGATTGAAATTGATTCGGGTTTGATCTTATTTGATCTAAACTAATCATGGAGTGACACTCTAAATTGAACTCGATTCGGGTTTGATCTAACTTGATCTTGGAACAATGCTCCTAATTTAACTTGATTCAGGTTCGATCATAGTTTGATCTAACTTGATCTCGAAGCAATGCTTCATATTATACTTAATTTGGGCTCCATCTTGGTTTAAACTAACCCGATCTTGAAGCAACACTCTAAAATAGACTTGATTTAGGTTTGTTGTTTTATCAAACCCGATTTTAGGGCAACGCTTTAGATTTGATCTGATTCGGTTTTAATCTAAGTTTGATCAACCCAATCTTAGTGCAATGCTCTCGATTAAACTTGATTTGGGTATTATCTTTATTTCATCGAGCCTACCTAATCTTGGAGCAACACTCAAAATTGGACTTGATTAATGTTTGATCTAACCTGATCATGCAGCATCACACTCTCCATATTGAACTTGATTCATCCTAGAGCAATCCAACCCGACCTTAGAGAAAATGCTCCATATCGAACTTTATTTGGGTTTGACCTAAGTTTGATCCGACCTTATCTTGGAACAATGCATTAAATTGCATTTGATTCATATTTGATTTGAGTCTGAACCAAATCAATCTTGGAGGAATGCAGCAGCATATTTCACTTAATTCGAGATTGATATAAGTTTGATCCAATACGATCTTTGAGGAATGCTCTACATTGGACTTGATTTGGGTTTTGATCTTGCTTTGATCAAGCTCACAATCTAAGATCAAGGCTCGATATTGAACTTAATTCCGATTTGATCAAAGTTTAGTCGAATCCGATCTTAGAGCAATGTTACATATTCGATTTGTTCCAGGTTTGATTTGAGTTTAATCCACCCTTATCTTAGAGCAATGCTTTAAATTGAACTTGATTGGGGTTTGATCGAAGTTTGATTGAATTCGATCTAACAATAGAATCCAGATTGGACTTGATTCGGGTTTGATATAAGTTTGATCCAACTCGATCCTCGAGCAACGCTCTCGATTTGACTTGATTCGGGTTTGATCTATATATTAATCCAACCTTTTCTTAGAGCAATGCTGCGAATTAGACTTGATTCATGTGGATCTAATTTGATCTAACCTGGTCTTGTTGCAATGCTTTGGATTGGACTTGTTTTGGAATTTGATCTAAGTTTGGCTCGACCCGATCTTGGAGCATCACTTCCAATTGGACTTGACTCAGGTTTGATCTAAGTTTGATCCAATCCGAACTTAGAGCAACATTCCGAATTCAAATTGATTTAGCCTTGATTTGGCCCGATCTTGTAGCAACGCTCCAGATTGAACTTCATTTAGCTTGATGTAGGTTAGATCTAGTCCAATCATGGAGTAATGCTTCGATTGAACTTGATTTCAGTTTGATTTAAAGCAATGCTCTAGATCGAACTTGATTCGGGTTTGATTTAAGTTTGAAGGATTGATTGAAAAGAGATCAAAGTTTGATCTAGGCTGATCATATTATAATGTTTTAGATTGAAATTGATTCGGGTTTGATCTTATTTGATCTAAACTAATCATGGAGTGACACTCTAAATTGAACTCGATTCGGGTTTGATCTAACTTGATCTTGGAACAATGCTCCTAATTTAACTTGATTCAGGTTCGATCATAGTTTGATCTAACTTGATCTCGAAGCAATGCTTCATATTATACTTAATTTGGGCTCCATCTTGGTTTAAACTAACCCGATCTTGAAGCAACACTCTAAAATAGACTTGATTTAGGTTTGTTGTTTTATCAAACCCGATTTTAGGGCAACGCTTTAGATTTGATCTGATTCGGTTTTAATCTAGGTTTGATCGAACCCAATCTTAGTGCAATGCTCTCGATTAAACTTGATTTGGGTATTATCTTTATTTCATCGAGCCTACCTAATCTTGGAGCAACACTCAAAATTGGACTTGATTAATGTTTGATCTAACCTGATCATGCAGCATCACACTCTCCATATTGAACTTGATTCATCCTAGAGCAATCCAACCCGACCTTAGAGAAATGCTCCATATCGAACTTTATTTGGGTTTGACCTAAGTTTGATCCGACCTTATCTTGGAACAATGCATTAAATTGCATTTGATTCATATTTGATTTGAGTCTGAACCAAATCAATCTTGGAGGAATGCAGCAGCATATTTCACTTAATTCGAGATTGATATAAGTTTGATCCAATACGATCTTTGAGGAATGCTCTACATTGGACTTGATTTGGGTTTTGATCTTGCTTTGATCAAGCTCACAATCTAAGATCAAGGCTCGATATTGAACTTAATTCCGATTTGATCAAAGTTTAGTCGAATCCGATCTTAGAGCAATGTTACATATTCGATTTGTTCCGGGTTTGATTTGAGTTTAATCCACCCTTATCTTAGAGCAATGCTTTAAATTGAACTTGATTGGGGTTTGATCGAAGTTTGATTGAATTCGATCTAACAATAGAATCCAGATTGGACTTGATTCGGGTTTGATATAAGTTTGATCCAACTCGATCCTCGAGCAGCGCTCTCGATTTGACTTGATTCGGCGGGTTTGATCTATATATTAATCCAACCTTTTCTTAGAGCAATGCTGCGAATTAGACTTGATTCATGTGGATCTAATTTGATCTAACCTGGTCTTGTTGCAATGCTTTGGATTGGACTTGTTTTGGAATTTGATCTAAGTTTGGCTCGACCCGATCTTGGAGCATCACTTCCAATTGGACTTGACTCAGGTTTGATCTAAGTTTGATCCAATCCGAACTTAGAGCAACATTCCAAATTCAAATTGATTTAGCCTTGATTTGGCCCGATCTTGTAGCAACGCTCCAGATTGAACTTCATTTAGCTTGATGTAGGTTAGATCTAGTCCAATCATGGAGTAATGCTTCGATTGATCTTGATTTCAGTTTGATTTAAAGCAATGCTCTAGATCGAACTTGATTCGGGTTTGATTTAAGTTTCATTAACCCAATCCTGAAGCAACATTCATGATTGGGGTTGATTGAAAAGAGATCAAAGTTTGATCTAGGCTGATCATATTATAATGTTTTAGATTGAAATTGATTCGGGTTTGATCTTATTTGATCTAAACTAATCATGGAGTGACACTCTAAATTGAACTCGATTCGGGTTTGATCTAACTTGATCTTGGAACAATGCTCCTAATTTAACTTGATTCAGGTTCGATCATAGTTTGATCTAACTTGATCTCGAAGCAATGCTTCATATTATACTTAATTTGGGCTCCATCTTGGTTTAAACTAACCCGATCTTGAAGCAACACTCTAAAATAGACTTGATTTAGGTTTGTTGTTTTATCAAACCCGATTTTAGGGCAACGCTTTAGATTTGATCTGATTCGGTTTTAATCTAGTTTGATCGAACCCAATCTTAGTGCAATGCTCTCGATTAAACTTGATTTGGGTATTATCTTTATTTCATCGGGCCTACCTAATCTTGGAGCAACACTCAAAATTGGACTTGATTAATGTTTGATCTAACCTGATCATGCAGCATCACACTCTCCATATTGAACTTGATTCATCCTAGAGCAATCCAACCCGACCTTAGAGAAAATGCTCCATATCGAACTTTATTTGGGTTTGACCTAAGTTTGATCCGACCTTATCTTGGAACAATGCATTAAATTGCATTTGATTCATATTTTGATTTGAGTCTGAACCAAATCAATCTTGGAGGAATGCAGCACATATTTCACTTAATTCGAGATTGATATAAGTTTGATCCAATACGATCTTTGAGGAATGCTCTACATTGGACTTGATTTGGGTTTTGATCTTGCTTTGATCAAGCTCACAATCTAAGATCAAGGCTCGATATTGAACTTAATTCCGATTTGATCAAAGTTTAGTCGAATCCGATCTTAGAGCAATGTTACATATTGATTTGTTCCGGGTTTGATTTGAGTTTAATCCACCCTTATCTTAGAGCAATGCTTTAAATTGAACTTGATTGGGGTTTGATCGAAGTTTGATTGAATTCGATCTAACAATAGAATCCAGATTGGACTTGATTCGGGTTTGATATAAGTTTGATCCAACTCGATCCTCGAGCAACGCTCTCGATTTGACTTGATTCGGGTTTGATCTATATATTAATCCAACCTTTTCTTAGAGCAATGCTGCGAATTAGACTTGATTCATGTGGATCTAATTTGATCTAACCTGGTCTTGTTGCAATGCTTTGGATTGGACTTGTTTTGGAATTTGATCTAAGTTTGGCTCGACCCGATCTTGGAGCATCACTTCCAATTGGACTTGACTCAGGTTTGATCTAAGTTTGATCCAATCCGAACTTAGAGCAACATTCCGAATTCAAATTGATTTAGCCTTGATTTGGCCCGATCTTGTAGCAACGCTCCAGATTGAACTTCATTTAGCTTGATGTAGGTTAGATCTAGTCCAATCATGGAGTAATGCTTCAATTGAACTTGATTTCAGTTTGATTTAAAGCAATGCTCTAGATTTAAATCCACTCGACGAGAGAAGCTCTGGGGTTCTAGAGAGAGAAGCTCTGGGGTTCTAGAGAGAGAAGCTCTCTTGCTCTGTTCCTTCAATCTTGTTTGTTATTCTGGTTTGTTAGCTGGTCCTATGGAAGATTCTCAATCTTGTTTATTAAGCTTGTTTGTTAATCTTGTTTGTTGATCTGGTTCTATGGAAGACTCCGTTATGGCGGGTGGCTCTCATAAGGACCTCGTCTCTCTTGTTTCCGGGAGCTCTGTTCCGGGAAGCTCTAAGGGAGGTCTGCTAGTTGATGAGGAAGCTTCGGTTGGATCTGGTTCCTGTAAGGCGCTTGTGAGGGATGCTGCTCCACGCTGTCCCATTTCTAGTAGATCAGCTGTTTCGTCCGCCGTTGGAGATCTCTCTGGGTATGTTTTGGGCCTTGATTCAAAGTTGCAGAAGAACATCTCTTCTTGCTGCAGCTTGCCTGGTTCGTCTTCTGTGATTTCCGATCGGGTGCAGTCCTCTGTCCGTGGATGCTGAGAGACTTGTCCCAGTTGTTAGGCCCGAGGTAGCTGGTGAAGAAGTGCTGAGAGATTTCATCTCTGCCTCCCTCTTTCTCCATTAGCTAATCCGCTGTTGAAGAAGCGCTCCTTCTCTGCTCCAAGTTCTCGGAAGGCCCCGTCTCTGGGCGTTTACCTGGTCCAAAGCTCTGTAATTGATGAGACCGTCAGTCTTTTACCGGCTTTGGAGGTACGTCCTGTGGTACCGGCGGTACCCGTTTCACCCATTTTGCCGGCTTCCTCAAATTTGGATTTTACAAAGCCAATTTCCCGCCTCTGCTGCATTCCGGTAATTCCTGCACTATTCCCAGTTCTGCTATTCCGCCTTGTTCTGTTATTCCGCAGGCCTTCTCTGGCTCCTCTTCTGAAGCTATCAAAGATAAGAGCAAGCATCCGCCCGACTGGGCGTCCCTTCTTAAAGAGTCTCCATCTTCTATGCAGCTCAAATTCATCAAACCAGTGATTATTTCGACTAAGGGCAAAGTTACTATTAAACTTCCCTCTTCCGTGGCACTGCAAGGCTCTTCTATCTGGAAGAATACCATGGTGGGATTTTTCCTGGACAACCTTCCTTTCTCCCTGGTTCAAGCGACCGCCATGAAACACTGGGGCAAGCTCGGGTTGCTTAATGTGCTAAGTAACGGCAACGGTTTCTTTTTCTTCAATTTTCCTTGCTCGGATAATCTGAATGTTGCTCTGGAGGGCGGTCCTTGGCACTTTGGGGGGAGACCTATATTCCTTAAGAGATGGTCCCCATGCATGAATCTGACGAAGGAGGGCTGTAGGAAAGTTCCGATCTGGGCTAACTTCTTCAACGTGCCGCTGGAGTTTTGGACAGAAGATGGCCTCAGTTACATTGCAAGCATGGTCGGGAAACCTCTCCATGCTGACAATATGACTTCCTCTCGTAGGAGATTGAGCTATGCCAGAGTATGTATTGAGATTGATATAGAAGACTCCCTACCGGACGCTTTCGAGATTGAACTGGAGGATGGGAGCGTTGCCGGAATCCAAGTTGCTTACAACTGGATCCCCAAGAGGTGCTCTATCTGTAAGGTGTTCGGGCACCTTTCTTCTAACTGTAAGAAACCTGGTCATAAGGTTTGGATTCCTAAATCTGCACATCCTATAACTCTTCCGCTTCGTGATGGGGAATGGAAGACTGTGGTTTCCAATCGTAAGGCCGTGCCGGATAATCTCTCTCGCTCGCCCAAGGCTATGCATGACTCTGCTTCTATGACTCAGGATTTGCCCATTTCGAATGCCCTTCCATTAAATGGGTTGCACTCTTCTGTCAATCCTTTCGCTGCCCTGAGATCGGATGAAGTTCTTCCTGCTATGGGATTTCATGAGGAGCCTGCATCAGCTGTCGATCCGATTGATGCTGTTGCCGATCCGATTCCTGTGGATGATCCGTCTGGTTCAGGAGTCCGTGATCCGAAAATTGCTGCCGATCCGATAGTTGACGGTGATGAAAATCCAATATAGCATTTGACGATCCAAAAGCTACAGGAGCTAGTGACCCGTTAGCATTTGACGATCTGAATGCTATGCTACAGGAGCTGGTGGTCAGTTCCTCTGTTTCTCCTCATGAAGATCGTTCCGGCTCCTCTCGTCATCCTGTCGTCTCCTATTCAAACTCTAATGCTCATCTGGGGACCTCTCCTCCTTCCTCGTCCCCCCAAAGCACTCCCCTGCTAGCCAGGAAACTTATTATGATTGACGAAGTGGAGATGAAATTGGGAAGGAAGAAGAAGAAGACAAGAAGCTTGCTGCTAGCTCTGGACTCTCCAGAGGGCTACTATCCAAATCATCCAAATGACCAAGGTAGCTGCCTGGAACATCAGGGGTCTAAACGATCCCTCTAAGCATTCGGATGTTAAAAATCTTGTACATACCCAAAAAATCTCCTGTATAGCTCTCCTTGAGACCAAGATCAATCCTTGCAATAAAGAAAAGTTCCAATCGTCTCTGTTTCCGGGATGGGATTGCTCTAACTTTTATGAAGAAGATAACTCGGGAAGGATTTGGATCTGGTGGGACCCTAAAATTCTTCTTGCATCTGTTATCTCCAAACTTGATCAAATTATCCATTTGTCTCTCACTATCATAGGCTCTGGCGAGCGTTTTGTCATTTCTTTTGTTTACGGCTCGAATGACCTTGTGGCTCGCCGTTGTCTCTGGAAGAACTTGATTGATCATGCTGCTTCCTTCTCCCACCTGCCGTGGCTTGTTATGGGAGACTTCAATGCTATCCGCTTCAGGCAAGAAAGAAAAGGTGGTAGTTCTCAATGGCCGAGCCATATGGATGATTTTAATAATGCCTTGTTTCATGCCGGTCTGGACGATCTTCGCTTCAGTGGATTTCTCTTCACCTGGCATAACTCAAGAGCCATTGGTCACATCATGTGCAAGCTTGACAGGGCTCTTGTGAATTCTCTCTGGCTCAACCACTTCCATCATTCAAATGCTCAATTTCTTCCGTTTGGTCTCTCTGACCATTCACCGGCTGTTGTGGATCTTGGGCTGAATCGTCCGCTATTCAAACCCCCCTTCAAATTCTTCAACTTCTGGTCCGAGTTTGATGAATTTATGCCGTTAGTTGAGAGAGTTTGGAACACTCCGGTCGCTGGTCACTCCATGTTCAAAGTCTACAGAAAATTGAAGTTATTAAAATCTGCTCTCAAGGATTTGTGTAAGACAAAGAATGTTCTTATCAATGGGGATCTTTCCTCTCTCCGCACTGAACTCGATGGCCTTCAATCGTCTATTGCCGGTGGCTCAAATGTCAGCGATCTGCTTGAAAAGGAGCGAGATTGTGCTAATAGGCTGGCCACTGCCTACAAGGGGAGGGAGAGCTACGCCAAACAAAAAGCAGAATCCAATGGCTTAAGGAAGGTGACAAAAACTCTGCCTTCTTCTTCAACTCGGTTAAAGGGAGACATAACATCAACAATATCCTCTGCATCCAGAATCAAAATGGTGAATGGATTAGAGACAAGGATCAGATTGTTCATGAAATCGTTTGCTTCTACAAGCAACTCCTAGGCACGGATTCTGGCACAGATTATGTCGGGACCGAACAGCTTGATCTCTTCCTTGATCCAGTTCTCTCCCCAGATCAGGTTAGCAAGTTAAGCATCGGTTTCACTGATGATGAAATTAAAGAAGCTTTCTTTCAGCTTCATCCAAATAAAGCACCAGGACCGGATGGCTTCAATGCTTATTTCTTCCAACACACTTGGCCTATCGTGGGAGCTGATATCTCTTTGGCTATTAGGGACTTTTTCTCCACTGCTAAACTTCTCAAGGAAACAAATTGCACGGCTGTTGTGCTTATCCCCAAAGTCCCGAATGCAGCTCATCTTAAGGATTTCAGACCGATCTCCTGTTGCAATACAATCTATAAATGTATTGCAAAGCTCCTTGCTAACCGGTTAAAGGAAGTCCTCCCGTCTTTTATCAATGAGGCCCAGTCCGCTTTTGTTCAGGGAAGGCATATCGGAGACAACATTCTTATGGCTCAGGAGCTAATTCGTGGTTACCATCTTTTCACCTCCTCCCCGAACTGCGTCCTCAAAATTGATATAATGAAAGCTTTTGATTCTGTTCGTTGGGACTTTCTTTGGGATTCTCTTCGACTGCTTGGCTTTCCTCCCATTTTCATCGGCTGGATCAAAGCCTGTGTCACTTCTGCCAGGTATTCTATTGCTATCAATGGTGAACTCAATGGATTCTTTGAAGGGAAGAAAGGTCTCCGTCAAGGTGATCCCATCTCACCCTACTTATTTGTTATCTGCATGGACGTTCTCTCTCGGATTCTTGATCAAAAAATCCGTGCTTCCCCATCCTTCAAATTCCACTTGAGATGTCGGGATTCCAGAATTACTCATTTATGCTTTGCTGATGATCTGCTGGTTTTCTGTCGCGGCGACCTGAACTCCATTAGAGTTGTGAAGGATGCTCTGGATACCTTCTCTTCTCTCTCCGGTTTGGTCCCAAATAATGCCAAAAGTTCGATCTTTCTTTCAGGATTGCCGGTGGATTCTCATCATGAACTTGTAAACTTCATCGGCTTCAAGCTTGGCTCCTTTCCCATCAGATATCTGGGGGTTCCTTTGATCTCCTCGAAGCTTAGAGCTCTCGATTGCCATGCTCTTGTTGACCGTATTCTGAAGAGGATCAAGATCTGGACAAATCGTTTCCTATCCTATGCTGGAAGGTTACAACTCATTCAATCTGTTTTATTCAGTATCCAGTCTTTTTGGAGTTCCCATTTCATTCTCCCAGTTAAGGTTCTCAAAGACATTGAAGGGATTCTATCGGCTTTTTTATGGAAGGGATGTTCTTTGAATCGCAACGGAGCCAAAGTGGCATGGTCGGACATCTCGTGCCCGAAAGACGAAGGGGGATTGGGGATCAAAAAAATTAGAGACTGGAACTATGCCTCCATGACCCGTTATATCTGGTTATTATGCCAGCCCTGCTCTAAATCTCTGTGGGCGGCGTGGGTAAAGAAGAATCTGCTTCATAAAGATCACTTTTGGGTTGCTAAAGTTCCATGGAATTGCTCCTGGACTTGGAGGAAAATCCTTAAGCTTCGGGATAGAGTAAAGGCCTATATCACAGTCAGAGTTGGGAATGGAGCTTCTACCTCCCTTTGGTTTGATTCTTGGCGAAGCCTTGGACCTATTTGCACCTCCTCAAATGCCAGAGTTATTTCTGATTCTGGTCTCAACATAGATGCAAAGGTCAGTGACATCCTCTCCTCTGGCCTCTGGAGATGGCCTGCTGCAAATTCTATTGAGCTCTTTGAATTGAAGATTGAGACTAGATCCCTTGCTTTACCCGACTGTAGTCATCCAGATCAGCTTCTTTGGGATGGTTCCACCGCTTTCTCCATTAAAAGAGTTTGGAACAGTATCCGTGCTCATAGCAATCGTGTAGACTGGGCTCACCTTCTATGGTTTAAGCACCATGTTCCGAGGCACTCCTTCCTTTTATGGTTAGCGATTCGTGGTAGACTCTCTACTCAGGATCGCCTTCACTCCTTCGGTATTCACTGTCACTTAAACTGCTTTCTATGCAAAGACCATAGATAGTGAGTTTCCCTCTGGAAAAGATTCTGGAAGCTTCTCTCTCTAAGATGTGAGAGCTTCTCTCTCTACGATTTTGTTCTCCCGGGATTTTCGTTTGCTGCTTTCTGGATCTCATGGCTTCCAGATCCGATCTTCGTTCTTCTGCTCCACGTTGCTCTATTCCGGCGAGCTCAAAGGATGGTATATGTTGGGATGAGGATTCCACGGCATCTCCATCTCTTCCTATTCTTTCCTCCTGTAGCTCTATCTTGCAGCCCGCGAGGGATGTTTCTGGTCCTCCCAGCTCCAGTTCTTGTGTGCTGGGTGCGTCTTCGGTGATTCCTCTGGGACTTGCTGCCTGTTCGTCGACGGTGACTTCCTCTGCTCCTTGCTTCCTTAATGCTCCGTCCTTCTCTTCTTCGACCGATGTGCTCCCTGCTTCCGGTATTGGCGCGTCGGGCTCAGCGGCTGTCTCTTATCCCTGTCAAGGGTAAGTCCTCTGCTCGTCCTTGATTTCCTCTGTTCAACCGAAGGATCGCCCTTCGCCATTGCATTCTCAGACGATCTCTCCTGGCGTTTACCCGGTCCTTAGCTCTAGCTCCGGATTACCCACTGGGTCGTCAATTTCAACGGTTGCTGATGACGGTTTACCCGTGGTCCTTCCTGTTTCCGATTCGGCCCTGCTGCCGACTCCTGCATCCGTTTCGGCCCTGCTGCCGACTTCTTCCAAATTCAAAATTTCGGAACTTAGTTTCCCGCCCCTGGTTAACTCTCAGTCAGTTGCTCCTGCTCCTCGCTCATCTCTCCCGATCTCCTCCTCTTGTCTCCCGGGTGTTACTTCCGTTGCTGCGGTCAAGCCTCCTTCTTCCTGGGCGTCCATAGTCAAAGATGATCAGGCCAAAATGCAACTGAGATATATTAAGCCTAATCCCATTGCTGATGATGGCAAGCTTAAATTAAAACTTCCGCCTGATGTGGCGCGTAAGGGTGCAGCTGTTTGGAGAAATACTCTGGTAGGATTTTTCCTTGACAAACTGCCGTTTCCCTTGTTCACGCCTGTGCGCTGCGGCACTGGGGGAAGTTCGGTCTGTCCGAGGTCCTTAGTAATGGAAATGGCTTCTTCTTCTTCAAATTCTCTAATTCAGATAGACTAAATGAAACATTAGATGGGCGGTCCATGGTATTTCGGAGGACGACCCATATTTCTAAAGCGCTGGAGTCCTGGGATGAACCTATCTAAGAATGGCTGCAAGCTAGTTCCTATATGGGTTCACTTCCACAATGTGCCTCTGGAGCTATGGACTGACGAAGGGCTCAGCCACATCGCCAGCACGGTAGGGAAGCCGCTTCATGCTGATCTTATGACTTCTTCTTTAAAGCGACTGAACTATGCTAGAATTTGCATTGAGATAAATATGGATGACTCTCTCCCCAATGCTGTTGACTCGAACTGGATGATGGCGGATGCATGGAAATCAGAATTGAGTACAACTGGGTCCCTAAGAAATGTTCAGTATGCAAGGAATTTGGTCACTTGCCCAACAACTGTAAGAGGGTGACCCAACGGGTTTGGATTCCGAAAGTTTCCCAACAAGCTTCAAATTCTTCTGCTTCTGCTGCTGGCGTTCTTAATTCTTCTGCTTCTGCGGCTGCTGGCCTAGGAGTTCAGGATAAGATTGGGCCTCCTCCCACCGTTCAGCATGGTTCAGCAACTTCTCCGGCCGACAATCGAGGAGCTTCTTCGGCCAGAGCTTCTACCAGCACTTCGAATTCTTTTGATCCCCTGTTTCAGTTGGATGATCCGTCTTCTACTGCTGCTGGTCCTCCTTCAGAAGTTGCCAACTTTCAGTCTAATGCTCCTCTTCCTGTTGTCCCTGTGCTCTTCGATGGCCCTGTGGGTTGTTCATCTGCTCCTCTGGTTGGGGACTCCTCCGTTACTGAGTACTCTTCCCGTCGTCAGCGTGATTTCCTCCCCTTCCTCGTCCCCATCCAGTACCCCTCTCCTTGCTAGGAAGCTCAATATGATTGATGAAGTGGAGATGAAACTGGGAAGGAAGAAGAAGGACAAGAAGAAGATTGGATGTTCGGCCAATCCCAGAGGGAAGTCTTCAAAGTCCTCCAAATGATTAAGCTAGCTTCTTGGAACATCCGGGGCCTCAACGATTCCTCAAAGCTCTCGGAGGTCCGTCACCTTGTTCAATCTCAAAATATTTCTTGTATTGTGTTGAATATGTCCTCCCCTTCCTCCAATGCTCTGCATCTTCATCCTACAAAGGCTCTCTCTCATCGTGTTTCTTCTGCAAGTGGATTGATTGCTCTACCAATTCCTATGAATTTGCTACAGTATTTCAGGATCCGAAATTTGACGATCCGATTGCATTTGCTACAGTAGCTACAGTAGCTACAGTAGCTACAGTAGCGGGTGTCGACCCGTTTGCTTTTGACGATCCGTCTGGTACATCAAATATGGACGATCCGATATTTGACGATCCGATTTCATTTGCTACAGTAGCTACAGTAGCTACTGTAGCTACAGTACCGGGTGTTGATCCGTTTGCTATTGACGATCCGTCTGGTACAGGAGCTGTTGACGATCTGATATTTGATGATCCGAATGCTTTTACTACAGTAGCTACAGTCCCATTTGGAAATTCCTCTGTTTCTCTTGTTAGGGACTTCTCCTCCTCTGCTTTATCCCCCCCCCTGTTTTGGATGTGAGGATTCTTCTCCTTCCTTGTCTCCGCCGATCCGACAGCTTCCTGGATGTCCTGATGGCTTGTTCCAGAGGAATCTCTCCTTTAACTCAAATGATTAAGCTAGGCTCTTGGAATATTCGGGGTCTTAATGATCCATCTAAGCATTCGGAAATTCGCCATTTTGTGCACTCTCAAAAGCTCTCTTGTTTAGCTCTGCTTGAGACTAAGATTAAGCCTAGTAGCAAGGAGAAATTCGAACAGAGTATGATTAAGGGCTGGAATAGCATCAATCTGTATGATGGGGATAGCTCTGGTAGAATTTGGGTCTGGTGGGATCCTAAAATGATTCATGCTAGTGTTGTTTCCAAAACGACCAGATCTTCCATCTCACTATCACAATTCTTTCTTCTAATGCTCAGTTTATTGCCTCATTTGCTTATGGTTCTAATGAAGCTACGGCAAGAAGACAGTTATGGAATAATCTGAGAGATCATGCTATCTCCTTCGCTCAGCGCCCTTGGATTGTAATGGGGGACTTCAATGCCATTCGCTTCCGTCATGAAAGGAAGGGTGGTTCTTCTGAGTGGCCCTGCATCATGGATGAGTTTAATAACTCTCTGTTTGAAGCTGGCCTGGATGATCTTCGCTACGGCGGGTGTTTCTTCACCTGGCATAATTCCAGATTGACTGGGCACATTCTTAGGAAGCTGGATCGAGCACTTGTTAATCCTCCATGGTTCAACTCCTTCCCTCAATCTACTGCTGAATTCCTACCTTATGGACTCTCAGATCACTCCCCGGCAGTTGTTGATCTTGGAATGAAGTTCCCTCTATTCAAATCACCCTTTAAATTTTTCAACTTTTGGTCTGAATTCGACGAATTTCTCCCATTAATTGAGGATATCTGGAGCACCCTATTGCTGGATATGCAATGTTCAAAGTATACAAAAAACTTAAACTTGTTAAATCGGCATTGAAAGCGCTGAGCAAGACCAAGAATGAGTTGATTAATGGTGATCTTACTGCTCTTCGCAACGAGCTGGCTGTTCTTCAGTCTGCTGTTGCTGCTGGATCAAATGACCCTGACCTATTGATGAGGGAGATGGACTGTGCAAAGCGACTATCTCTTCTCACTAGGGGGAAAGAGAGCTATGTAAGGCAGCGAAGCCGAGTTCAATGGTTGAAAGAAGGTGATCGCAACACTGCTTTTTTCTTCAACTCTATTAAAGGTAGAAACAACGTGAACAAGATTCTCTGCATTCAAAATGAAAATGGGGATTGGATTCGGGAGAAGGATCAGATCTGTAATGAGGTGGTTCGATTCTATATGCATCTTCTTGGCAAGGACTGTGGATCCACTTATGATGGCAGCGGGATGATCAATTTCTTCAAGGACCGCACTCTTTCTCCAGATCAAATTTCTAACTTATGCGGCGATTTCTCGGATGATGTTATCAAAGCTACTTTCTTCGGACTTCATCCTAACAAAGCTCCTGGCCCTGACGGTTTCAACGCCTTTTTCTTCCAAAAGACCTGGCATGTTGTTGGACCGGACATCACTGCGGCCATCAGGGAATTTTTTACTAATGGAGTTCTTCTCAAGGAAGCTAATTGCACTACAGTTGCTCTCATTCCTAAGTTCCCAATGCCTCCAAATTAAAGGACTTCAGACCTATCTCTTGCTGCAATACGATCTACAAATGCATCTCCAAGCTCCTCGCTGATCGTCTGACAGAAGTCCTTCCATCTATTATATCTGAAGCTCAATCGGCTTTTGTGCATTCTAGGCATATCGGGGACAACATTTTGATGGCCCAGGAGCTTGTTCGAGGATATCATCTCTCATCAAGCAGCCGAACTGTACTCTCAAAATTGATCTTATGAAGGCTTTCGATTCTGTGCGTTGGGATTTCCTGTGGGATTCTCTCCGCCTTCTTGGATTCCCTGCTATCTTCATTGGATGGATCAAGGCTTGTGTCTCTTCTGCCAAGTACTCAATTGCTATTAATGGGGAACTTCATGGTTTCTTTGAAGGGAAGAAAGGCCTCCGCCAAGGTGATCCGTTATCTCCATATTTATTTATCATTTGTATGGATGTCTTCTCTCGGATTCTTGAGCTGAAAATCAAATCCTCCACGTCTTTCAACTATCATTGGAGATGCCGGAAATCCAACTTAACCCACTTATGCTTTGCGGATGATTTACTGGTTTTTTGCCATGGGGATCTTAATTCCATCAATGTGGTTAAGGATGCTCTTGATACTTTCTCCTCTCTATCGGGTTTAACCCCTAATAGTTCTAAAAGCTCCATTTTTATCTCGGGTGTGACGGCTCCTTTGCATCATGAGATTGCGAATTTCATTGGTTACAATCTGGGCAAATTCCCTATCAGATATCTTGGGGTTCCTCTCATTTCCTCCAAACTTAAAGCTCTTGACTGCCATGCCTTGGTCGATCGTATTTTGAGGAGGATCAAGCTCTGGACCAATCGGTTCCTCTCCTATGCTGGGAGGTTACAACTTATTCATTCGGTTCTCTTCAGTATCCAGACTTTTTGGAGCTCCCATTTCATTCTTCCCGTCAAAGTCATCAAAGATATTGAAGGTATTCTATCGGCTTTCTTATGGAAAGGCTCTTCCTTGAACCGCCATGGTGCTAAAGTGGCCTGGTCCGATATCTCTTGCCCGAAAGTTGAAGGAGGGTTGGGAATTAAAAAGATTCGTGATTGGAATGCTGCCTCCATGACCCGTTATATTTGGCTTCTTTGCCAGCCTTGCTCCAATTCTTTGTGGGCTGCTTGGGTCAAGAGGAACCTGCTTCATAAAGACCACTTCTGGGTGGCCAAAGTGCCNTTGGAATTGCTCATGGACCTGGAGGAAAATTCTAAAGCTTAGAGATAGTGTGAAGGCTTTCATCTCTGTTAAAGTTGGGAATGGTGAAGATACCTCGCTTTGGTTTGATTCTTGGAGACCCCTTGGACCTATTTGTTCTTCCTCAAATGCTAGAGTTATATCTGATTCAGGTCTTGGGAAAGATGCTAAGGTCAGCGCCATCCTTTCAGTAGGGGGGTGGAGATGGCCGGTTGCAAACTCTGTGGAGCTGATTGCTTTGAAAGAGGCATCTTCATCTCATCCCCTCCCCGATTGCAGTCTTCAGGATAACACTCTTTGGGATGGTTCACCGACTCTTTGGGAATCGTATCCGGTCTTCTTCTCAGCGAGTGGATTGGGCTCATCTTGTCTGGTTTTCTCACCATGTGCCTAGGCATTCCTTCACTCTGTGGCTTGCTATTAGAGGTAGACTTTCCACCCAAGACCGACTTCTTTCATTCGGGATTCATAGTCAATCCTCTTGTTTACTGTGCCAAAGCCATTTGGAGGATCATAATCATCTGTTTTCAACTGCCCATATTCCACCCGGATTTGGACCTCAATTGCTCTTATATGTGGCTTGGAGCACTACCCTTCTTCTTGGGAGCTTTTGAGACCTTGGCTCTCTAAAATCACCAAAGGATCATCTCTTCACTCCATTATCTGCAGATTGGCAGTGGGAGCCTCAGTCTACTTCATTTGGTATGAAAGGAATTCCCGCAAGCATGGGCAATTACATATTAATGAAGCAGGGATTATTTCAAAGATAAAGGAGTCGGTCAGAATGAGTTTGGATGGAGCTCAGATCCCGGAAACGAATCTTAATCGCCAGCTGATTTATCGTTGGCACCTCTCTCTCCCTCATTAGATTATTGCTGATGATTTACCTTCGTAGCTCATCTTATGAGTTCTGTTGTTAGGTTCTGGATGTAATCCGGTCTGATTACTTTTGAGGTCTCTACCTCTTGCTGGATGTATTCCTATCGTTTTCTTTTGAGGTCTGACTTTCTTTGAGGTCTCTACCTCTCCTCGGGCTTTGTCCCGATCTTTTGTACCTATTACAGCTAATCAATACAATTCACCCCTTTTAACTTTCAAAAAAAAAAAAAAAAAAAATCAAAGCCGAATCAATTTCAATCTAAATCATTATAATATGATCAGCTAGATCAAACATTGATCTCTTTTCAATCAACCCCAATCATGAATGTTGCTTCAGGATTGGGTTAATGAAACTTAAATCAAACCCGAATCAAGTTCGATCTAGAGCATTGCTTTAAATCAAACTGAAATCAAGTTCAATCGAAGCATTACTCCATGATTGGACTAGATCTAACCTACATCAAGCTAAATGAAGTTCAATCTGGAGCGTTGCTACAAGATCGGGCCAAATCAAGGCTAAATCAATTTGAATTGGAATGTTGCTCTAAGTTCGGATTGGATCAAACTTAGATCAAACCTGAGTCAAGTCCAATTGGAAGTGATGCTCCAAGATCGGGTCGAGCCAAACTTAGATCAAATTCCAAAATAAGTCCAATCCAAAGCATTGCAACAAGACCAGGTTAGATCAAATTAGATCCACATGAATCAAGTCTAATTCGCAGCATTGCTCTAAGAAAAGGTTGGGTTAATATATAGATCAAACCCGAATCAAGTCAAATCGAGAGCGCTGCTCGAGGATCGAGTTGGATCAAACTTATATCAAACCCGAATCAAGTCCAATCTGGATTCTATTGTTAGATCGAATTCAATCAAACTTCGATCAAACCCCAATCAAGTTCAATTTAAAGCATTGCTCTAAGATAAGGGTGGATTAAACTCAAATCAAACCGAACAAATCAAATATGTAACATTGCTCTAAGATCGGATTCGACTAAACTTTGATCAAATCGGAATTAAGTTCAATATCGAGCCTTGATCTTAGATTGTTAGCTTGATCAAAGCAAGATCAAAACCCAAATCAAGTCCAATGTAGAGCATTCCTCAAAGATCGTATTGGATCAAACTTATATCAATCTCGAATTAAGTGAAATATGCTGCATTCCTCCAAGATTGATTTGGTTCAGACTCAAATCAAATATGAATCAAATGCAATTTAATGCATTGTTCCAAGATAAGGTCGGATCAAACTTAGGTCAAACCCAAATAAAGTTCGATATGGAGCATTTTCTCTAAGGTCGGGTTGGATTGCTCTAGATGAATCAAGTTCAATATGGAGAGTGATGATGCTGCATGATCAGGTTAGATCAAACATTAATCAAGTCCAATTTTGAGTGTTGCTCCAAGATTAGGTAGGCTCGATGAAATAAAGATAATACCCAAATCAAGTTTAATCGAGAGCATTGCACTAAGATTGGGTTGATCAAACTTAGATTAAAACAAATCAGATCAAACCTAAAGCGTTGCCCTAAAATCGGGTTTGATAAAACAACAAACCTAAATCAAGTCTATTTTAGAGTGTTGCTTCAAGATCGGATTAGTTTAAACCAAGATGGAGCCCAAATTAAGTATAATATGAAGCATTGCTTCGCGATCAAGTTAGATCAAACTATGATCGAACCTGAATCAAGTTAAATTAGGAGCATTGTTCCAAGATCAAGTTAGATCAAACCCGAATCGAGTTCAATTTGGAGTGTCACTCCATGATTAGTTTAGATCAAATAAGATCAAACCCGAATCAATTTCAATCTAAAATATTATAATATGATCAGCCTAGATCAAACTTTGATCTCTTTTCAATCAACCCCAATCATGAATGTTGCTTCAGGATTGGGTTAATGAAACTTAAATCAAACCCGAATCAAGTTCGATCTAGAGCATTGCTTTAAATCAAACTGAAATCAAGTTCAATCGAAGCATTACTCCATGATTGGACTAGATCTAACCTACATCAAGCTAAATGAAGTTCAATCTGGAGCGTTGCTACAAGATCGGGCCAAATCAAGGCTAAATCAATTTGAATTCGGAATGTTGCTCTAAGTTCGGATTGGATCAAACTTAGATCAAACCTGAGTCAAGTCCAATTGGAAGTGATGCTCCAAGATCGGGTCGAGCCAAACTTAGATCAAATTCCAAAATAAGTCCAATCCAAAGCATTGCAACAAGACCAGGTTAGATCAAATTAGATCCACATGAATCAAGTCTAATTTGCAGCATTGCTCTAAGAAAAGGTTGGGTTATATAGATCAAACCCAAATCAAGTCAAATCGAGAGCGTTGCTCGAGGATCGAGTTGGATCAAACTTATATCAAACCCGAATCAAGTCCAATCTGGATTCTATTGTTAGATCGAATTCAATCAAACTTCGATCAAACCCCAATCAAGTTCAATTTAAAGCATTGCTCTAAGATAAGGGTGGATTAAACTCAAATCAAACCTGGAACAAATCAAATAATGTAACATTGCTCTAAGATCGGATTCGACTAAACTTTGATCAAATCGGAATTAAGTTCAATATCGAGCCTTGATCTTAGATTGAGCTTGATCAAAGCAAGATCAAAACCCAAATCAAGTCCAATGTAGAGCATTCCTCAAAGATCGTATTGGATCAAACTTATATCAATCTCGAATTAAGTGAAATATGCTGCATTCCTCCAAGATTGATTTGGTTCAGACTCAAATCAAATATGAATCAAATGCAATTTAATGCATTGTTCCAAGATAAGGTCGGATCAAACTTAGGTCAAACCCAAATAAAGTTCGATATGGAGCATTTTCTCTAAGGTCGGGTTGGATTGCTCTAGGATGAATCAAGTTCAATATGGAGAGTGTGATGCTGCATGATCAGGTTAGATCAAACATTAATCAAGTCTAATTTTGAGTGTTGCTCCAAGATTAGGTAGGCTGATGAAATAAAGATAATACCCAAATCAAGTTTAATCGAGAGCATTGCACTAAGATTGGGTTTGATCAAACTTAGATTAAACCGAATCAGATCAAATCTAAAGCGTTGCCCTAAAATCGGTTTGATAAAACAACAAACCTAAATCAAGTCTATTTTAGAGTGTTGCTTCAAGATCGGGTTAGTTTAAACCAAGATGGAGCCCAAATTAAGTATAATATGAAGCATTGCTTCGAGATCAAGTTAGATCAAACTATGATCGAACCTGAATCAAGTTAAATTAGGAGCATTGTTCCAAGATCAAGTTAGATCAAACCCGAATCGAGTTCAATTTAGAGTCTCACTCCATGATTAGTTTAGATCAAATAAGATCAAACCCGAATCAATTTCAATCTAAAACATTATAATATGATCTTCCTAGATCAAACTTTGATCTCTTTTCAATCAACCCCAATCAAGAATGTTGCTTCAGGATTGGGTTAATGAAACTTAAATCAAACCCGAATCAAGTTTGATCTAGAGCATTGCTTTAAATCAAACTGAAATCAAGTTCAATCGAAGCATTACTCCATGATTGGACTAGATCTAACCTACATCAAGCTAAATGAAGTTCAATCTGGAGCGTTACAAGATCGGGCCAAAAAGGCTAAATCAATTTGAATTCGGAATGTTGCTCTAAAAGTTCGGATTGGATCAAACTTAGATCAAACCTGAGTCAAGTCCAATTGGAAGTGATGCTCCAAGATCAGGTCGAGCCAAACTTAGATCAAATTCCAAAACAAGTTCAATCCAAAGCATTGCAACAAGACCATGTTAGATCAAATTAGATCCACATGAATCAAGTCTAATTCGCAGCATTGCTCTAAGAAAAGGTTGGATCAAACTTAGATCAAACCCGAATCAAGTCAAATCGAGAGCGCTGCTCGAGGATCGAGTTGGATCAAACTTATATCAAACCCAAATCAAGTCCAATCTGGATTCTATTGTTAGATCAAATTCAATCAAACTTCGATCAAACCCCAAAAAAGTTCAATTTAAAGCATTGCTCTAAGATAAGGGTGGATTAAACTCAAATCAAACCCGGAACAAATCGAATAAGTGTAACATTGCTCTAAGATTGGATTCGACTAAACTTTGATCAAATCGGAATTAAGTTCAATATCGAGCCTTGATCTTAGATTGTTAGCTTGCTCTGTTCCTTCTTTCTTGTCTGTTCATCTGGTTTGCTTGCTGGTCCTATGGGAGATTATCAATCTTGGTTTTTAAGTTTGTTTGTTAAATTTGATCTGTGATTTGGGTCAACTGGCATGGCGGGTCCTCCCGGCATTCTTTCTTCGGCTGGAGATTGCTCTGTTTCAGCCTCTGTTTCAAAGGGGGTCCTTGTTGGCATAGAGCGAGATTGCTCTGTTTCTGCGGATCTTCATGGAAGGATTGTTCCCCTTCCTGTTCCTAAGGCGGTCTCGGCTGGTATAGCCCTGGATGAGGTTTCCTTGGAATCCTCATCCATATCTATTCCAGTCATTGGCTTAGGTGGGACGCGTAGTAAGGTTGAGTCCCGGTCCATTGCTCACTTTCCTCCGTCTTCCTCTGTTCTTGCTGAAGCTTCTTCTTCTCACTATCGCGATGCTCTTGATTCACGTCGAGACATTGTCGTGATTGATTCCGGATGTCCAGTTCCGGTCTCGGTTTCGTCTTGCAGCGGATTACCCCTGGATGAGATATCCTCTGTTTCCTCTGTCTCCCAACTGCCTGTCTCGGATGATGCGGCTTCGATTGGGACTGCGCCTTCTGGGCATTCTCTGCCGATTGCGAGTGATCTCGCTGCTGCTGGATTGGGAGTTTCTATGGCCCGCGAGAACTTAAAGGATGATCCTGCTACTGATTGCGGATCTTCTAAGACTCTCTCTCTGGTGTGCAATGCTGTGGGATCCGTCCCTGACCAAAGGACTTTTCGCTCAGGTGATTCTACTATGCTTAATCCCCTTTTTCCCCCAGCTAGCTCCCAGCCTCTGATCTGCAGCTCTTCCTCTTCGCTCCTCCCTTCGAATTCGTCATCGGTGGTCTACCCGGTCCGTTGCGCCTGGCACGGTTTACCCGCTGGGTCTTTGCCGGCTCTTTCTGACATCTCTGGGGCCTTCTCTCTTCCCGAGCATTCCACTGCTCATGCTTCATCAAAATTCAAACTCTCGGTTTCTAATTTCCCGCCCCTTGGGAGTTCCTTAGATCCTTCTGTGGACCCGTGTGAGGACCAATCAAATTCGCTACCTCAACGAGTTCCCGGGCTCCCATGTGAGGGCCCTGATGTCATATGCAAATCCCAACCATCCTGGGCGTCATTAGTCAAAGAGTCTTCGGCTAAGCTGCATCTGAAGTTCATTAAACCTGTTTCCTCAACTGCTGAAGCTGGAGACTCAGGATTAAGCTTCCATCGGAAGTTGCTTCGAAGGGAGCCTTGGTCTGGAAGCACACTTTGGTTGGGTTTTTCCTTGACAAGCTCCCTTTCTCCCTCGTCCAAGCTACTGCTCAACGTCTCTGGGGGAAGCATGGATTGACCGATGTCCTATGTAATGGCTTTGGGTTCTTCTTCTTTAAATTCTCTGCTGCAGTGGGTTTAAATGCTGTCCTGGAAGGAGGACCGTGGCATTTTGGTGGTAGACCGATCTTCATCAAGCTCTGGACTCCGGGCATGAATCTAACGAAGGATGGATGTAAGCGTGTTCCTATATGGGCTCATTTCTACAACGTACCTCTTGAACTTTGGACTGATGAAGGCCTTAGCTACATTGCCAGCACTGTTGGGAAGCCCCTCCATGCTGACTCGGCGACTGCTTCCTTTAAGCGCCTGAACTATGCTAGGATATGCATTGAAATAAACATTGAAGACACTCTTCCTAATGCTATCGATATAGAATTGGATGATGGCAGCTGTTTGGAGATTCAGATTGAATACAATTGGGTTCCCAAGAAATGCACTGTCTGCAAAGAATTCGGTCACTTGTCAAAAAATTGCAAAAGGGTGACCCAACGGCTCTGGGTGCCGAAACCTTCTCAACCCCCTGTTCTTTCTTCTGGGGACTGGAAGCTTGTGAATAATCATACTAAGGATGCCCCGTCTATGAAATCTTTCGGTCCGTCTACTGCTCCTGGCTCCTCTACAGCTGATGTTTTGGTTGCTCCGGTGGGAGGCTCGGTTGATGCATTGGAAGCATCCAAACTTCAGCAATCTCAATCACCTAATAAAAGCTATCGAGGCATTCTGAAGCTTAGCCCCTGTCTTCGGAAGGAAGTGTTGATGATGTCCTCCCCTTCCTCCAATGCTCTCTCTCATCGTATTTCTTCTGCTACTGGATTGAGATGCTCTTCCAATTCTTTTGACTCCCTGTCTTCAGAGGACTCCCTGGCTGTGGCTGTGAATCCAACATTTGATGCTGTCGATCCGTCTCGTACAGTTGATAGCGTCCACGATCCGATTGGAACAGTAGCGGGTGACCCGCTTACTGTTGACGATCCGGTTGGAACAGTAGCGGGTGACCCGCTTACTGTTGACGATCCGGTTGGAACAGGAACCGTTGAAGACCCGAAATTTGACGATCCGAAGGCCTATGCTACAGTAGCTACAGTCCCGATTAGAAATTCCTCTGGTTCTCTTGCTAGGGACTTCTCCTCCTCTGCTTTATCCCCCTCCTGCGTTGGATGTGACGATTCTTCACCTTCCTCGTCTCCTACGAGCACTCCTCTTCTTGCCAGAAGGCTCAATTTGATTGATGAAGTTGAGAAAAAGCTGGGTCGGCCTAATAAGAGCAAGAAGAAATGCGGAGGCCCTGGGAAATCCAGTCGGAAGGCACCTTCAGCTTCTTAATGATTAAGCTGGCAACTTGGAACATTAGGGGTCTAAACGATCCCTCTAAGCACAAGGAAATTCGCAACCTTGTGCGATCTCATAATCTATCATGTATTGCTCTACTTGAGACGAAGATCAGACATTGTAATAAGGAGAAAATAGAAAAGCTTTTGATCAAGGGTTGGGACTGCATCAATTCCTATGATGGTGGCGACTCTGGTAGAATCTGGGTGTTCTGGGATCCTAACAAGCTCAGTGCAGATGTTGTTTCCCTTCACGATCAGATCTTCCATCTTCATATCACTATTCTCGGGTCAAATGATAAATTTGCTGTCTCCTTTGTCTACGGCTCCAATGTTCTGACAGCTAGAAGACATCTGTGGGATATTTTGAAGCATCAAGCTACAATCTTTGCCCAGATTCCTTGGCTAGTCATGGGTGACTTCAATGCCATTCGTTACCGCCATGAACGCAAAGGTGGCTCTTCCGACTGGCCTGGTTTCATGGACGAATTCAATGATGCTCTGTTATCTGCTGGTTTGGACGATCTTCGTTACGGTGGTTGTTTCTTTACTTGGCATAACTCCAGAACCCAGGGCCACATCCTCAGGAAATTGGACAGGGCGATTGTTAATCCTTCCTGGTTCAACGTCTTCACTCAATCTAATGCTGAATATCTCCCTTATGGTCTTTCGGATCACTCCCCTGCCGTGGTCAATCTTGGAGTTAGTTTGCCTCTATACAAATCGCCTTTTAAATTCTTTAACTTTTGGACCGAATTTGATGAATTCCTTCCGTTAATTGAGGAAATCTGGGCTACTCCAATTGCTGGATATTCTATGTTCAGAGTTTATAAGAAACTCAAACTGGTGAAGACGGCCTTGAAAGCTCTGTGCCAGACTAAGAACAAGTTAATAAATGGCGATCTGAATCTCATTCGCTCCGAGCTTAATGAACTGCAAGCTTCTATTGCGTCTGGGAATAATGATGTTCATCTGCTGCAGAAGGCAATTGATTGTGCCAAGAGACTGACGCTTGTCTCTAGAGGGAAAGAAAGCTACGCTAGGCAGCGTAGTCGCATTCAGTGGCTGAAAGAAGGAGATCACAATTCAGCTTTCTTTCTCAACTCTATCAAGGGTAGATCCAATATGAACAAAATTCTGTCTATCCAGAAGGATAATGGGGATTGGATCAGGGATAAGGATCAGATCTCCAGTGAGGTTGTTCAGTTCTATAAGTTGCTCCTCGGCTCGGATTGCAAATCTACTTATGATGGCAGCATTATGTCCTGTTTCTTCAAAGAGAGGATCCTATCTCCTGAACAAGCTTCTATGTTAAGCTGTGATTTCTCCGAAGATGAAATCAAATCTGCTTTCTTCAGTCTCCACCCTAATAAATCACCTGGTCCAGATGGTTTCAATGCTTACTTCTTCCATCGAACTTGGCATATTGTGGGAGCTGATATCTCAATAGCTATTAAGGATTTCTTCTCTAATGGGATTCTCCTCAAGGAAGCAAACTGCACTATTGTGGCTCTCATCCCTAAAGTTCCTAATGCCTCTAAATTAAAGGACTTTAGACCTATTTCATGCTGCAATTCTATCTACAAATGTATTTCAAAGCTCCTAGCTAGTCGTCTTAAAGCAGTTCTTCCGTCTATTATCAACACAGCCCAGTCTGCTTTGTCCAAGATAGACATATTGGNTACTGTAGCAATTTGATTCGGATCGTCAAATTTCGGATCTACTGTAGCTACAGTAGCAGACGGATTGACAGCAGCAATTGGGTCTTCAAATTTCGGATCTGCAATTGCACCCGTTACTGTAGCTACTGTAGTGAAGAGGATCGTATAGTGAAGAGGATCAAGCTATGGACTAATCGCTTCCTCTCCTATGCTGGAAGGCTTCAACTTATTTTTTTTTTTTTTTTTTTTTTGAAAGGTAAATGTGTGAGATGTATTAATAAGAAAGTGAAAAGTTATAAGTACAGGTACTCGGGGCATACCCCGGATCAAAATATGGGAAGAAAATCCCCATTTGGATTACATCCACCAAGGGTTACGCATCAAGCAAATGGAAGAGAAAACCCACAGTAATGGTAACCCAACCCACAAAGAAAACCAAGCAACTAACAAAGGAGCTCAAAACGAGTGAAAGACAAGATCAATCCAGTAGGGAAGCGGGTAGCTGCCACCTATCTAGCAGCTGTAGATTAGTAGCATTCCTGGGAAACTTTTCTCCTCAAGCTTTAGCCTAACTGATTCAATGATCTTGGTAACGATGCCGATCTCATTAAGAGGCAACCGCCCATGCATGCGAGAGTTCCTTTCATTCCAAATGTAATAGACAGAAGCTCCCAAGCCAGCCTGCTAAGAGAGGATTGAAGATTTGCACCATTGATGTTTCTGCTGACCACGGCCTCAGACGCTCCCAAGAAGAAGGGTAATGATATAGATTACATTTGCCAGCTATCCAATCCATTGATGTTTCTGCGAAGAGAGGATTGATGTTTCAACTTATTCAATCAATTATATTCAGTATCCAGACTTTTTGGAGCTCCCACTTTATTCTACCAGTTAAAGTCACCAAAGATATAGAGGGTATTCTCTCTGCTTTCTTATGGAAAGGTACTTCCTTAAGTCACTCTGGTGCTAAAGTTGCTTGGAGTGATATCTCTTGTCCGAAGCCTGAAGGAGGATTGGGAATCAAAAGATTCGTGATTGGAACACTGCCTCCATGACCCGTTATATTTGGCTTCTTTGCCAGCCCTGCTCTAATTCCCTGTGGGCTGCTTGGGTCAAAAGGAATCTGCTGCATAAAGACCACTTCTGGGTGGCTAAAGTTCCTTGGAACTGCTCTTGGACCTGGAGGAAAATCCTAAAGCTTCGGGACAGAATCAGGGCTTTCATCTCCGTCAATGTAGGGAATGGTGGAGATACTTCCCTTTGGTTTGATTCTTGGAGGCCTCTTGGCCCTATCTGTTCCTCCTCGCAGGCTAGAGTCATTTCCGACTCCGGACTTGGGATAAATGCAAAGGTTAGTGACATTATTTTTGGCGGCTCATGGAGATGGCCGGTAGCAAATTCTATTGAGCTGATAGCTCTAAAGGAAGACTCTAGATCCCTTGATCCCCCTGATTGCACCCATCAGGACAAGATTCTTTGGGATGGCTCCCCAGCCTTCTCTATTAAGGGTGTTTGGAATTGCATTCGGACTCCGAGCGGCCGTGTCGACTGGGCGCATCTTCTATGGTTTCCTCATCATGTGCCTAGGCACTCATTTATTTTATGGCTTGCTATCAGAGGTAGACTCTCTACTCAAGATCGTCTCCATTCTTTTGGTGTACAAGGTCATCTCTCCTTATCCTGCTTTCTATGCCAAGACCATACAGAGGATCATAGCCATCTATTCTTCAGCTGCCCATTTTCTTTTCGGATCTGGTCTTCTATTGCCAGTTTGTGCGATTTTGAGCATTATCCTTCATCTTGGGAGCTCTTGAGACCGTGGCTAAGCAGGAATATCAAAGGCAAATCCCTTCATTCATTATCAGCAGATTGGCTTTGGGAGCTTCTTTGTACCTCATTTGGTTTGAAAGGAACTCTCGTAGCATGGCCAAAGACCTCTTAATGAAGCTGGGATCCTTTCAAAGATTAAGGACTCTGTTAGGGCGAGTTTGGACGGTGCTATTTTTCCCAGGAAGGAAGGTCATCAAAAATTGATTGCAAATTGGCAGCTCCCTTCCTCTATCTCGAACTGATGGCCTTTGTTAAGATTTTATTGTATCTCCAAAATGGCAACTAACCGCTACCCTTCTCTGATGACATCTAGATGCTGGGGATAAATTTGATCTATCTTATTTTCATCTCGTGTGAGATGTTTTCACCTTCTGTTTAGGTTTCTATTGTTCTTACTTGTCTTATCTGGGGTATGCCCGTCTTCTTGTACTTAACTCTCCTTACTTATAAAATTCGCATTTCACTTTTCAAAAAAAAAAAAAAAAATTAATTCGAGATTGATATAAGTTTGATCCAATACGATCTTTGAGGAAGGCTCTACATTGGACTTGATTTGGGTTTTGATCTTGCTTTGATCAAGCTCGATCTAAGATCAAGGCTCGATATTGAACTTAATTCCGATTTGATCAAAGTTTAGTCGAATCCGATCTTAGAGCAATGTTACATATTTGATTTGTTCCAGGTTTGATTTGAGTTTAATCCACCCTTATCTTAGAGCAGTACTTTTTAAATTGAACTTGATTGGGGTTTGATCGAAGTTTGATTGAATTTGATCGAACAATAGAATCCAGATTGGACTTGATTCGGGTTTGATATAAGTTTGATCCAACTCGATCCTCGAGCAACGCTCTCGATTTGACTTGATTTGGGTTTGATCTATATTAATCCAACAACCTTTTCTTAGAGCAATGCTGCGAATTAGGCTTGATTATTGTGGATCTAATTTGATCTAACCTGGTCTTGTTGCAATGCTTTGGATTGGACTTATTTTGGAATTGCATCTAAGTTTGGCTCGACCCGATCCTGGAGCATCACTTCCAATTCGACTTGACTCAGGTTTGATCTAAGTTTGAACCAATCCGAACTTAAAGCAACATTCCAAATTCAAATTGATTTAACCTTGATTTGGCCCGATCTTGTAGCAACACTCGAGATTAAACTTCATTTAGCTTGATGTAGGTTAGATCTAGTCCACTCACGGAGTAATGCTTCGATTGAACTTGATTTTAGTTTGATTTAAAGCAATGCTCTAGATCGAACTTTTTTTTTTTGAAAGTTAAAGTGTAAGATGTATTGCTAATGGAAAAGAAGAAGTAGTTACAAGATAACGGGGCGAACCCCAAAGGAAACAGAAAGCAACAGGGGGATAACATTCCCCGAAAATGATCTAAAGCCCCCGCCATGAGGACAATACCATACAAAAAAAAGAGAGATCCGAACAGTGGCACTAAATCAGTAGCAAACGAGGTAAGTTATCGCAGAAGCGAAGGAGAGAGCTGCCAGCAGATGATCAAGTGTAGATTAGTAGCGTTACTAGGAAAGGTTGCGCCATCCAAGCTCATTCTAACCGAATCCATAATCTTAGAGATAATACCAACTTCATTAAGAGGTCGATTCCCATGACTGCGAGAGTTCCTTTCTTGCCAAATGAAGTACAAGAAGCTCCCAGAGCAAGTCTGCAGATGGTGGAGTGGAGAGAGGAACCTTTGATGCTTCTGCAAAGCCACTGCCTTAATTGCCCTAAAGAAGAAGAATTATACCTCAAGGCGCACTTACCGGCAATGGAAGTCCAGATCCGATAGGAAAATGAGCAATTAAAAAACAGATGGTTATGGTCCTCAGTAGTGCCTTGACATAGAATACATGAAGAAGACAGTGAATACCAAAGATTGAAGGCGGTCCTGGGTAGAAAGCCTTCCTCTAAAAGCTAACCATGAGATGAAGGAATGACGAGGAACATGATGCTTAAACCAAGAAGATGAGCCCAGTCAACCGGTTGAGAAGAGGTGCGAAGGCAATTCCAAACCTTTTTAATAGAAAAAACACAAGATCCATTCCAGAGAACCTTATCTAGGTGGCTACAATCAGGCAGAGGGAGAGATCGAGCTTCATCTTTCAAAGTAATCAGATCGAAGGAATTAGCAACAGGCCATCTCCAGATGCCATCAGAGAGGATGGCGCTGACTTTTGCATCCTTGGAAAGACCCGAATCCAAAATAACTCTAGCATTGGGGGAAGAACAAATAGGACCAAGAGGTCTCCAAGAGTCAAACCATAGAGAGGTATTCTCACCATTCCCCACTTTGATAGAGATGAAGCCCTTCACTCTTTCCCTAAGCTTGAGAATTTTCCTCCAAGTCCAAGAGCAATGCCAAGGAACTTTAGCCACCCAGAATTGATCTTTATGCAGAAGGTTCATCTTAACCCAAGTGGCCCATAGAGACTTGGAGCAAGGCTGGCAGAGTAACCAAATATAGCGGGTCATAGAAGCGTTGTTCCAATCACGAATCTTTTTGATTCCCAAACCACCTTCAACCTTCGGACAGGAGATATCAGACCAAGCCACTTTAGCACCTTTGCGAGACAAGGAACAACCCTTCCATAAGAAAGCAGAAAGAATACCTTCAATCTCTTTTGTGACTTTTACAGGAAGGATGAAATGAGCACTCCAGAAAGACTGAATACTGAAAGTAACTGATTGGATGAGTTGTAACCTTCCAGCATAAGAGAGGAAACGGTTAGTCCAAAGCTTAATCCTCTTCAAAATACGGTCGACCAAAGCATGACAATCCAGAGCATGGAGCTTCGAGGAGATGAGAGGGACCCCCAGATAACGAATAGGAAAGGTACCCAGGCTGAAACCGAAGAAGTTAGCAAAGTCATTCTGAGTATCAGCCGAGCTCCCGGAGACAAAGATTGAACTTTTAGAATTATTAGGAATTAACCCAGAAAGTGAGGAGAAGGTATCAAGAGCATCCTTCACAACTCTAATGGAATTGAGATCCCCACGGCAAAAGATAAGTAAATCATCCGCAAAGCAAAGATGAGATAATCCAGATTTTCGGCATCTCCAATGATATTTAAAAGACTTGGAAGCTTGGATTTTCTGGTCAAGGATCCGGGAGAAGACATCCATGCAAATAACAAATAAATAGGGTGAAATGGGATCACCTTGACGGAGCCCTCGCTTCCCATCGAAAAACCCTTTGAGCTCTCCATTAATAGAGACAGAAAACCTAGCGGAGGAGACACAAGCCTTGATCCAACCGATGAAAATTAGAGGGAACCAAGAAGCCGAAGGGAGTCCCAGAGAAAGTCCCACCGAACAGAGTCGAACGCCTTCATTAGGTCGACTTTAAGGGCACAGTTCGATGAGGAAGGGGAAAGGTGATAACCTCGAATCAGCTCCTGAGCCAACAAAATATTATCGCCAATGCTTCTACCATGCACGAAGGCGGATTGAGCTTCATTGATAAAGGAAGGAAGAACTTCTTTCAGCCGATTGGCAAGCAACTTAGAAATGCATTTATAAATAGTGTTGCAGCAGGAAATAGGCCTGAAATCCTTTAATTTAGATGCATTGGGAACCTTGGGGATAAGAGCAATGATCGTGCAATTAGCTTCCTTGAGAAGAACACCTTGGAGAAGAAGTCCCTGATAGCCGCAGTGATATCATCTCCCACAATGGGCCACGTCTTATGGAAGAAGAAAGCATTGAAACCATCCGGGCCAGGAGATTTGTTGGGGTGAAGTCCAAAGAAAGTCGCTTTGATTTCCTCATCGCTAAAGCCACAGCTCAATTTTCTGATTTGATCCTGAGAGAGAACCCGGCCCACAAAGTTCTGAAGCATAACAGAACCCGGATAGCTGATCCACCGCTAGTGCCAAGAAGATTTTTGAAGAAAGAGACGACTTCATGAGCAATCTGATCCTTATCCTGAATCCAGTCACCAAGGTCATTCTGGATACTTAGGATCTTGTTGGTGTTGATCCTCCCTTTAACCGAGTTGAAGAAGAAAGCAGAGTTATGATCGCCCTCCTTCAACCATTGGATTCTACTCTTCTGCCTTACATAGCTCTCCTTTCCTTTGTAAGCAAGTGACAGCCTCATAGCACAGTCCGTCTCCCTCTCTAGAAGATCTTTATCATTAGAGCCAGCAGCTATTGAAGATTGCAGTCCAGCAAGCTTGGCACGGAGGGAAGCCAGGTCGCCGTAAATGAGCTCATTCTTGGACCTACACAGAGCCTTCAAAGCCGATTTAACAAGCTTCAACTTTTTATAACTATATACATTGCATGACCAGCCACAGGAGTACACCAAACCTTCTCAATTAATGGCAGGAACTCATCGAAAATCGGCCCAGAAATTGAAGAATTTGAAGGCGGTCTAATGGCCTGGAAACTCAGACCGAGTTTAACAACTGCCGCAGAGTGATCAGAAAGGCCGTAGGGAAGGAATTCAGCAGAAGAGTTGGAGAAGGAATTAATCCATAAGGGATTGACAAGAGCACGGTCCAGCTTGCGGAGGATGTGCCCATTGAGCCTGGAATTGTGCCAGGTAAAAAGACATCCACCAAACGAAGATCATCCAAGCCGGCAGCAAACAGAGCATCGTTAAAATCATTCATGAAACTTGGCCATTCAATACTCCCGCCTTTCCTTCATGCCGAAACCTGATAGCATTGAAGTCCCCCATGATGATCCAAGGCAGATGGGAAAAAGATGAGGCACGATCAATCAAGATATCCCAAAGCTGTCTTCTCGCCGCAGCGTCATTCGAACCATAAGCAAAGGAGGCAGCAAACTTGGCACCGGAACTAATGATAGTGACAGAAGGATGAATGATCTGTTCGTGTTTGGAAACAACATTCGCCAGTAGCTACAGTATTTCTGACCCGTTATTTTGACGATCCGTTTACACTTGCTACAGTAGCTACAGTAGCTACAGTATTTCTGACCCGTTATTTTGACGATCCGTTTACACTTGCTACAGTAGCTACAGTAGCTACAGTATTTCTGACCCGTTATTTTGACGATCCGTTTACACTTGCTACAGTAGCTACAGTAGCTACAGTATTTCTGACCCGTTATTTTGACGATCCGTTACACTTGCTATCAGTAGCTACAGTTAGCTACAGTTTGATCTCGTCCCCATCCAGTACGGAAGCTTGCTACGAAGATTGGAAGCTCGGGCAATTCCAGAGGGAAGTCTTCAAAGTCCTCCAAATGATTAAGCTAGCTTCTTGGAACATCCGGGGCCTCAATGATTCCACAAAGCACTCGGAGGTCCGCCATCTTGTACACTCTCAAAATATCTCTTGTATAGCTCTTCTCGAGACTAGAATTAAACCCCATAATAAAGAGAAGCTTCAAAAGACTTTGTTTAAGAACTGGCACTGCATTAACTTTTATGAAGGAGATGGTTCGGGTAGGATTTGGATCTGGTGGGATCCTTCCAAACTTCGGGCGGATGTTATCTCCAAGCATGAACAGATCATTCACCTCTCTGTCACTATTGTTAGTTCCGGTGCCAAGTTCGCTGCCTCCTTTGCTTATGGTTCAAATGACGCTGCGGCGAGAAGACAACTTTGGGATATACTGATTGATCGTGCCTCATCCTTCTCCCAGCTGCCTTGGATCATCATGGGGGACTTCAACGCTATCAGGTTTCGGCACGAACGGAAAGGCGGGAGTGTTGAATGGCCAAGTTTCATGGATGACTTTAATGATGCCCTGTTCGCTGCCGGCTTGGATGATCTCCGTTTTGGTGGATGTCTTTTTACCTGGCATAACTCCCGGCTCAATGGGCACATACTGCGTAAGCTGGATCGTGCTCTTGTCAACCCCTCATGGCTTAATCTCTTCTCCAACTCTTCTGCTGAATTCCTTCCCTACGGACTATCAGATCACTCTGCAGCTGTTGTTAATCTTGGTTTGAACTCCCAGGCCATTAGATCGCCCTTCAAGTTCTTCAATTTCTGGGCTGATTTTGTTGAATTCCTGCCCCTAATTGAGAAGGTTTGGTGTACTCCTGTGGCTGGTCATGCAATGTATGTAATTTATAAAAGTTGAAGCTTGTTAAATCGGCTTTGAAGGCTCTGTGTAGGTCCAAGAATGAGCTCCTTTTCGGTGATCTGGCTTCCCTCCGTGCCGAGCTTGCTGGACTGCAATCTTCAATAGCTGCTGGCTCTAATGATAAAGATATTCTAGAGAGGGAGATGGACTGTGCTATGAGGCTATCTCTTGCATGCAAAGGGAAGGAGAGTTATGTTAGGCAGAAGAGTCGAATCCAATGGTTGAAGGAGGGCGATCATAACTCTGCTTTCTTCTTCAATTCGGTTAAAGGAAGGATCAACACCAACAAGATCCTAAGTATCCAGAATGATCTTGGTGAATGGATTCAGGATAAGGATCAGATTGACTATGAAGTTGTCTCTTTCTTCAAAAATCTGCTTGGCACTAGAGATGGATCAAGCTATCCGGGTGCTACTATGCTTCAGAACTTTGTGGGCCGGGTTCTCTCTCAGGATCAAATCAGTAATCTGAGCTGTGGCTTTAGCGATGAGGAAATCAAAGAGACATTCTTTGGACTTCATCCCAACAAATCTCCTGGTCCGGATGGTTTCAATGCTTTCTTCTTCCAAAAGACATGGCCAATAGTGGGTAATGATATCACTGCGGCTGTCAGGGACTTCTTCTCCACGGGTATTCTCCTCAAGGAAGCTAATTGTACAATCATCGCTCTTATCCCCAAGGTTCCCAATGCATCTAAATTAAAGGATTTCAGGCCTATTTCCTGCTGCAACACTATCTATAAATGCATTTCTAAGTTGCTTGCCAATCGGCTGAAAGTTGTTCTTCCTTCCTTTATCAATGAAGCTCAATCTGCCTTCGTGCATGGTAGAAGCATTGGAGATAATATTTTGTTGGCTCAGGAGCTGATTCGAGGTTATCACCTCTCCCTTTCCTCATCGAACTGTGCCCTTAAAGTTGATCTTATGAAGGCGTTCGACTCTGTTCGGTGGGATTTTCTTTGGGACTCTCTTCGGCTTCTTGGTTTTCCTCTAATCTTCATCGGTTGGATCAAGGCATGTGTCTCCTCTGCTAGATTTTCTGTCTCTATCAATGGAGAGCTCAAAGGGTTCTTTGAGGGGAAGCGAGGGCTCCGTCAAGGTGATCCCATTTCACCCTATTTATTTGTTATTTGCATGGATGTCTTTTCCCGGATCCTGGACCAGAAAATCCAAGCTTCCAAGTCTTTTAAATATCATTGGAGATGCCGGAAATCTGGATTATCTCATCTTTGCTTTGCGGATGATCTACTTATCTTTTGCAGTGGAGATCTCAATTCCATTAGAGTTGTGAAGGATGCCCTTGATACCTTCTCCTCACTTTCTGGGTTAATTCCTAACAATTCTAAAAGTTCAATCTTTGTCTCCGGGAGATCGGCTGATATTCAGAATGACTTTGCTAATTTCTTCGGATTCAGCCTGGGTACCTTTCCTATTCGCTATCTGGGGGTCCCTCTCATCTCCTCGAAGCTCCGTGCTCTGGATTGTCATGCTTTGGTCGACCGTATTTTGAAGAGGATTAAGCTTTGGACTAACCGTTTCCTCTCTTATGCTGGAAGGTTACAACTCATCCAATCAGTACTTTTCAGTATTCAGTCTTTCTGGAGTGCTCATTTCATTCTTCCTGTAAAAGTCACAAAAGAGATTGAAGGTATTCTTTCTGCTTTCTTATGGAAGGGTTGTTCCTTGTCTCGCAAAGGTGCAAAAGTGGCTTGGTCTGATATCTCCTGTCCGAAGGATGAAGGTGGTTTGGGAATCAAAAAGATTCGTGATTGGAACAACGCTTCTATGACCCGCTATATCTGGTTACTTTGCCAGCCTTGCTCCAAGTCTCTATGGGCCACTTGGGTTAAGATGAACCTTCTGCATAAAGATCAATTCTGGGTGGCTAAAGTTCCTTGGCATTGCTCTTGGACTTGGAGGAAAATTCTCAAGCTTAGGGAAAAAGTGAAGGGCTTCATCTCTATCAAAGTGGGGAATGGTGAGTCTACCTCTCTATGGTTTGATTCTTGGAGACCGCTTGGTCCTATTTGTTCTTCCCCTACTGCTAGAGTTATTTTGGATTCGGGTCTTTCCATGGATACTAAAGTCAGTGCCATCCTCTTTGATGGCATCTGGAGATGGCCTGTGGCTAATTCCCTTGATCTGATTACTTTGAAAGATGAAGCTCGATCTCTTCCCCTGCCTGATTGCAGCCACTTAGATCAGGTTCTCTGGAATGGATCTGGTGATTTTTCTATTAAAAAGGTTTGGAATAGCCTTCGTACCTCTTCTCAGCCGGCTGCCTGGGCTCATCTTCTTTGGTTTAAGCATCATGTTCCTCGTCATTCCTTCATCTCATGGTTAGCTTTTAGAGGAAGGCTCTCTACCCTGGACCGCCTTCAATCTTTTGGTATTCACTGTCTCTCCTCATGTATTCTATGTCAAGGCTCTACTGAGGACCATAACCATCTATTTTTTAATTGCTCATATTCCTATCGGATCTGGACTTCCATTGCCGGCAAGTGCGACTTGAGGTATAATTCTTCTTCTTTAGGGCAATTAAGGCAGTGGCTTTGCAGAAGCATCAAAGGTTCCTCTCTCCACTCCACCATCTGCAGACTTGCTCTGGGAGCTTCTTTGTACTTCATTTGGCAAGAAAGGAACTCTCGCAGTCATGGAAATCGACCTCTTAATGAAGTTGGTATTATCTCAAAGATTATGGATTCGGTTAGAATGAGCTTGGATGGCGCAACCTTTCCTAGTAACGCTGCTAATCTACACTTGATTATCTACTGGCAGCTTCCTCCTTCGCTTCTGCGATAGCTTAGCTTGTTTCCTGTCTTTTGTATGGTGTCCTCATGGCGAGGGCTTTAAATCATTTCCGGGAAGGTTATCTCCCTATTGCTTTCTGTTTCATTTGGGGATCACCCCGTGATCTTGTATCTTGTACTTATATCTCTCTGATTAATACTAATCACACCTTTAACTTTCAAAAAAAAAAAAAAAAAAAAAAACAACATTCGCCAGTAGTTTGGAAGGATCCCACCAGATCCAAATCCTACCCGAACCATCTCCTTCATAAAAGTTAATGCAGCGCCAGTTCTTAAACAGAGTCATTTGAAGCTTCTCTTTATTGTGGGGTTTAATTCTAGTCTCAAGAAGGGCTATACAAAGATATTTTGAGAATGAACAAGGTGACGGACTCCGAGTGCTTTGAGGGATCGTTGAGGCCCCGATGTTCCAAGAAGCTAGCTTAATCATTTGGAGGACTTTGAAGACTTCCCTCTGGAATTGCCCGAACTTCCAATCTTCTTCTTGTCCTTCTTCTTCCTTCCCAGTTTCATCTCCACTTCATCAATCATATTAAGCTTCCGAGCAAGGAGAGGGGTACTGGATGGGGACGAGGAAGGGGAAGAGATCACACTGACGACGGGAGAGAGTACCCAGGAACGGAGGAGTCCCCAACCGGAGGAGCAGACGAACAACCCACTGGGCCATCCAAGACCGCAGGGACAACAGGAAGAGGAGCACTAGACTGAAAGTTGGCAACCAGAACTACATCTGAAGGAGGGCCAGCAGTAGTAGAAGACGGATCATCCACCTGAAACAGGGGATCAAAAGAATTCGAAGTGCAGCTAAAAACACTGGCCGAAGAAGCACCACGAGTGACAGCCGGGGAAGATGCTGAACGATGCTGAACGGTGGGAGGAGGCCCAAACTTATCCTGAACTCCTAGGCCGGGGATAAACCCAGACTTAAGAACGCCAACAGTAGAAGAATTAGAAGATTGTTGGGAAGCTTTCGGAATCCAAACCCGGTGGGACACCTTCTTACAGTTGTTGGCCAAGTGACCAAATTCCTTGCACACTGAACATTTCTTAGGGACCCAGTTGTACTCAATTCTGATTTTCATGCATCCTCCATCATCCAGTTCGATGTCAACAGCATTGGGGAGAGAGTCATCAATATTTATCTCAATGCAAATTCTAGCATAGTTCAGTCGCTTTAAAGAAGAATCATAAAGTCAGCATGAAGCGGCTTCCCTACCGTGCTGGCGATGTGGCTGAGCCCTTCTTCAGTCTAGAACTCCAGAGGAACATTGTGGAAATGAACCCATATAGGAACTAGCTTACAGCCATCCTTAGATAGGTTCATCCCAGGACTCCAGCGCTTTAGAAATATAGGTCTGCCTCCGAAATACCATGGACCTCCATCCAATGCTTCATTTAATCTATCTGAATCAGTGAATTTGAAGAAGAAGAAACCATTTCCATTACTAAGGACCTTGGACAGACCGAACTTCCCCCAGTGCCGCAGCGCACAGGCGTGAACAAGAAAAAACGGAAGTTTGTCAAGGAAGAATCCGACCAGAGTATTTCTCCAAACAGCAGCACCCTTAAGCGCCACATCAGGCGGAAGTTTTAATTTGAGCTTGCCCTCATCAGCAATGGGAATAGGCTTTATATATCTCAGATGCATATTGGCCTGATCTTCTTTAACTATAGACGCCCAGGAAGAAGGAGGCTTGCCCGCAGCAATGGAAGCAACACCCGGGAGGCAAGAGGAGGAGGACGGGAGAGATGAGCAAGGAGGAGCAGCAGCAACTGACTGAGAGTTGACCAGGGGCGGGAAACTAAGTTCCGAAATTTTGAAATTGGAAGGAGTCGGCAACAGAGCGGAAACGGATACAGGAGTCGGCAACAGGGCGGATTCGGAAACAGGAAGGACCACGGAAGCAGCAGCCGTTGAATTTGACGACCCAGCGGGTAATCCGAAGCTAGAGTTAAGGACCGGATAAACGGTAGAAGAGAGCGTCTGAGAATGCAATGGCGGAGGAAAGCAATCCTTCGGCTGGACAGAGGCAAACAAAGACGGGGAAACAGAGGATTCACCATTGACAGGGGAGAAGAGAACAGCCGCTGAGCTCTCCGCGCCAACACCGGAAGCAGGGAGCACATCGGTCGAAGAAGACAAGGAAGGAGCATTAGGGAAGCAAGGAGCAGGGGAAATCACCGACGATGAACAATCAGCAATCCCTGAGGAACCACCATAGACGCACGCGGCAAACAAGAACTGGAGCTGGGAGGACAAGAGACATCCCTCGCGGGCTGCAAGCCAGAGCTACAGGAGGAAAGAATAGGAAGAGATGGAGACACCGTAGAATCCTCATCCCGACATATACCATCCATTGAGCTCGCAGGAAAAGAACTCCGCGAAATAGAGAGCAATGATCGAATCTGGAAGCAATGCGATCCAGAAAGCTACAAACGAAGGCCCCGGGAGAACAGATCGTAGAGAGACTCACATCGAAGAGAGAGAATCTGAGCACCGCTAGATCGAACTTTATTCGGGANGAGAACAGAATCGAAGAGAGAGAAGCTCTCACATCGTAGAGAACCGTATGAAAGGAACTCAGGCTGGTATTTTTGGGAAAAGGTAGAGTGATCTGGAGTTGCAACCATCGGATCGATCATAGCCAATCGGGATCATGGCTTGGATCGATCGCAATCGTCGGATCATCAACGATCGGATGGATCGCAATGGTCCGATCGATCATCGCCGATCGGGATTATAGCTTGGATCAATCGCAACAGTCGGATATCATCGCCGATTAGATGGATCGCAACCGTCGGATCGATCATCGCCGATCGGGATCATGGCTTGGATCGATCGCAATAGTTGGATCGTCGCCGATCGGATGGATCGCAATGGTCCGATCGATCATCGCCGATCGGGATCATGGCTTGGATCGATCGCAACCATCGGATCATAGCCGATCGGGTGGATCGCAACTGTTGAATCGATCATCGCCAATCGGGATCATGGTTTGGATCGATTGCAACCGTCGGATATCGTCGCCGATCTGATGGATCGCAACCATCGGATCGATCATCGCTGATCGGGATCGTGGCTTGGATAGATCGCAATCGTCGTATTGTCGGCGATCGGATGGATCGCAACCGTCGAATCGATCATCGCCGATCGGGATCATGGCTTGGATCGGTTGCAACCGTCGGATATCTTCGCCAATCGGATGGATCAAAACCGTCGGATCGATCATCGCCGATCGGGATCATAGCTTGGATCGGTTGCAACCGTCGGATATCTTCGCCAATCAGATGGATCGAAACCGTCGAATCATCGCATCACCGATCGAGATCATGGCTTGGATCGTTCGTAACCGTCGTATTGTCGCCGATCGGATGGATCGCAACCGTCGGATCGATCATCGCCGATTGGGATCATGGCTTGGATCGATCGCCACCGTCATATAGTCACCGATCGGATGAATCACAACCGTCGGATTGATCATCGCTGATCGGGGTCGTGGCTTGTATCGATCACAACCGTCAGATATCGTCGCCGATCGGATGGATTAGAACCGTCGGATCGATCATTGCCGATCGGGATCATGGCTTGGATCGATCGCAACCATCGGATATCATCGCTAATCGGATGGATCGCAATCGTCGGATCCATCATCGTCGATCGGGATCTGGCTTGGATCGATTGCAACCATCGGATCGTCGCCTATCCGATGGATCGCAATGCTCCGATCGATCATTGCTAATTGGGATAAAGGCTTGGATCGATCACAACCGTCGAATATCATCGCCGATCGGATGGATCACAACCGGATCGATCATCACGGATCGGAATCATGGCTTGGATCTATCGCAACTATCGGATAACATCGCCGATCAGATGGATCACAATCATCGGATCGATCATCGCCGATTGTGATTATGGCTTGGATCGATCAACAGTCGGATCGTCGCCGATCGGATGGATCGCAACGGTCCGATCGATCATAGCCGTTCGTGATTATGTCTTGGATCGATCGCAGCCGTCGGATATCATAGCCGATCGAATGGATCACAATCGTCGGATAGAGCATCACCAATTGGGATCATGGCTTGGATCGATCCTGACCATCGAATCATCACCGATCGGATGGATCGCAACCATCGGATCAATCATCGCCGATCGGGATCATGGCTTGGATCGATCGCAGCCGTCGGATCGTCGCCGATCGGTTGGATCACAACGGTCCGATCGACCATCGCCGATCGGGATAACTGCTTGGATCGATCGCAACAGTCGTATCGTCACCGATCGGATGCGATCGGCGATGATCGATCGGACCGTTGCGATCTCTCCGATCGGCGATGACACGACGGTTGCGATCGATTCAAGCCATGATCCCGATCGGCGATGATCGATCCGCCGGTTGCGATCCATCCGATCGGCGACAATACGACGGTTGCGAACGATCCAAGCCATGATCCTGATCGGCGATGATTGATCCGACGGTTTCGATCCATCCTATCGGCGAAGATATCCGACGGTTGCAATCGATCCAAGCCATGATCCCGATCGATGATGATCGATTCGACGGTTGCGATCCATCCGATCGCCAACAATACGACGGTTGCGATCGATCCAAGCCATGATCCCGATCGGCGATGATCGATCTAATGGTTGCGATCCATCCGATCGGCGACGATATCTGACGGTTGCGATCGATCCAAGCCATGATCCCGATCGGCGATGATCGATCCAACAATAGCGATCCACCCGATCGGCTATGATCCGATGGTTGCGATCGATCCAAACCATGATCCCGATCGGCGATGATCGATCGGACCGTTGCGATCCATCCGATCAGCGACGATCCAACTATTGCGATCGATCCAAGCCATGATCCCGATCGGCGATGATCGATACGACGGTTGCGATCCATCTAATCGGTGATGATATCCGACTGTTGCGATCGATCCAAGCCATGATTCCGATCGGCGTTGATCGATCGGACCATTACGATCCATCCGATTGTCGATGATCCGACGATTGCGATCGATCCAAGCCATGATCCCGATTGGCTATGATCGATCCGATGGTTGTGATCCATCCGATCGGTGATGATATCCAATGGTAGCGATCGATCCAAGCCATGATCCCGATCGGCGATGATCGATCGGACCATTGCGATCCCTCCGATCGATGATGATCCGATGGTTGCGATCGATCAAAGCATGATCCCGATCGACGATGATCGATCCGATGGTTTCAATCCATTCGATCGACGATGATATTCGATGGTTGCGATCGATCTAAGCCATGATCCAATCGGCGATGATCGATCCGATGGTTCGATCCATCCGATCTGCGACGATACGATGGTTGCGATCGATCCAAGCCATGATCCCGATCGGCGATGATCGATTGAACCGTTGCTATCCAACCGATCGACGACGATCCAGCAGTTGAGATCGATACAAGCCATGATCCCAATTGGCGATGATGGATCCGACGGTTGCGATCCATCTGATCGGCGACGATCCAACTATTGTGATCGATCCAAGCCATGTTCCCAATCACGATGATCAATCCGATGGATGTGATCCATCCGATCGGCGATTATATCCGACAGTTGCGATCGATCCAAGCCATGATACCGATCGGCAATGATCGATCGGACCATTGCGATCCATCCGATCATCGATGATCCGACTATTGCGATCGATCCAAGCCATGATCCCGATCGGCTATGATCGATCCGACGGTTGCGATCCATCTGAGCAGTGATGATATCCGATGGTAGCGATCGATCCAAGCCATGATCCCGATCGGCGATGATCGATCGGACCATTGTGATCCCTCCGATCGGCGATGATCCGACGGTTGCGATCGATCAAAGCCATGATCCCGATCGGCGATGATCGATCCGACGGTTTCAATCCATCCGATCGATGATTATATCCGACAGTTGTGATTGATCTAAGCCATGATCCCGATCGGCAATGATCGATCCGATGGTTGCGATCCATCCGATCGGCGACGATACGACGGTTGTGATCGATCCAAGCCATTATCCGATCGGCGATGATCAATTGGACCCTTGCTATCCAATCGATCGGCGACGATTCGGCAATTGCGATCAATACAAGCCATGATCCCGATCGGCGATGATTGATCCGACAATTGCGATCCATCCGATCAGCGACGATCCAACGGTTGCGATCGATCCAAGCCATGATCCTGATCGGCGATGATCGATTCGATGGTTGCGATCCATCCGATCGGCGACAATATGATGGTTGTGATCGATCCAAGCCATGATCCTAATCGGCGATGATTGATCTGACGATTGCGATCCATCCGATCGGCGATGATCCAACGGTGGCGATCGATCCAAGCCATGATCCCGATCGGCGATGATCGATCGGACCGTTGCGATCCATCCGATCGGCGACGATCCGACGGTTGCGATCGATCCATGATCATGATCGGCAATGATCGATTCAACGGTTGCGATCCATTTGATCGGCGACAATATCCGATAGTTGCGATCGATCCAAGCCATGATCTCGATCGGCGACGATCGATCAGATCGTTGCGATCCATCCGATCGGCGACAATATCCAACGGTTGCGATCGATCCAAGCCAAGATCCCGAGCGACGATGATCGATCTGACGGTTGCGATCCATCCGATCGGCGACGATACGATGGTTGCGATCGATCCAAGCCGTTATTCCGATCGACGATGATCGATCGGACCGTTGCGATCCAATTGATCGGTGACGATATCCGACGATTGCGATCGATCCAGACCCTGATCCCGATCGGCGATGATCGATCGGACCGTTGTGATCCATCCGATCGGCAATGATCCGACGGTTACGATCGATCCAAGCCATGATCCCGATCGGTGATGATCGATCCGATAGTTTCAGTCCATCCGATCGATGATGATATCCGACGGTTGTGATCGATCCAAGTTATGATCATGAATGGCTATGATCGATCGAACCGTTGTGATCCATCCGATCGGCGACGATCCGACTGTTGCGATCGATCCAAGCCATTATCACAATCGGCGATTATCGATCCGACGGTTGCGATCCATCCGATCGGTGACGTTATCCGACAGTTGCGATAGATCCAAGCCATGATCCCGATCCGTGATGATCGATCCGATGGTTGCGATCCATGTGATCGGCGACGATATTCGACGTTGTGATCGATCCAAGCCTTTATCCTGATCAGCAATGATCGATCAAAGCATTGCGATCCATCCGATAGGTGACGATCCGACGGTTGCAATCGATCCAAGCCAGATCCCGATCGACGATGATCGATCCGACGGTTGCGATCCATCCGATTGGCGACGATATCCGACGGTTGCAATCGATCTAAGCCATGATCTCGATCAGCGATGATCGATCTGACGGTTTTGATCCATCCGATCAACGACGATATCCGACGGTTGCGATCGATACAAGCCACGACCCCGATCGGCGATGATGATCCGATGGTTGCGATCCATCTGATCAGCAACAATATCCAACCGTTGGGATCAATCCAAGCCATAATCCCGATCGGCGATGATCGATCCGACGGTTGCAATCCATCCGATCGGCGACGACACGACGGTTGCGATCGATTCAAGCCATGATCCCGATCGGCGATGATCGATCCGACGGTTGCGATCCATCCGATCGGCGACAATACGACGGTTGCGAACGATCCAAGCCATGATCCTGATCGGCGATGATTGATCCGATGGTTTCGATCCATCCGATCGGCGAAGATATCGACGGTTGCAATCGATCCAAGCCATGATCCGATCGACGATGATCGATTCGACGGTTGCGATCCATCCGATCGCCAACAATACGACGGTTGCGATCGATCCAAGCCATGATCCCGATCGGCGATGATCGATCTGATGATTGCGATCCATCCGATCGGCGACGATATTTGACGGTTGTGATCGATCCAAGCCATGATCCCGATCGGCGATGATCGATCCGACAGTTGCGATCCACCTGATCGGTTATGATCCGATGGTTGCGATCGATCCAAGCCATGATCCCGATCGGCGATGATCGATCGGACCGTTGCGATCCATCCGATCAGCGATGATCCAACTATTACGATCGATCCAAGCCATGATCCCGATCGGCGATGATCGATACGACGGTTGAGATCCATCTGATCGGCGATGATATCCGACTGTTGCGATCGATCCAAGCCATGATCTCGATCGGCGATGATCGATCGGACCATTACGATCCATCCGATTGTCGATGATCCGACGATTGCGATCGATCCAAGCCATGATCCCGATTGGCTATGATCGATCCGATGGTTGTGATCCATCCGATCGGTGATGAGATCCAATGGTAGCGATCGATCAAGCCATGATCCCGACCGGCGATGATCGATCAGACCATTGCGATCCCTTCGATCGACGATGATCCGATGGTTGCGATCGATCAAAGCATAATCCCGATCGGCGATGATCGATCCGATGGTTTCAATTCATCCGATCGATGATGATATTCGACATCGATCTAAGCCATGATCCAATCAGTGATGATCGATCCGATGGTTTCGATCCATCCGATCTGCGACGATACGATGGTTGCGATCGATCCAAGCCGTGATCCCGATCGGCGATGATCGATCGAACCGTTGCTATCCAACCGATCGGTGACGATCCAGCGGTTGCGATCGATACAAGCCATGATCCCGATCGGCGATGATGGATTCGATGGTTGCGATCCATCTGATCGGCGACGATCCAAATATTGTGATCGATCCAAGCCATGTTCCCGATCGGCGATGATCGATCCGACAGTTGCGATCCACCCGATCGGCTATGATCCGATGGTTGCGATCGATCCAAGCCATGATCCCGATCGGCGATGATCGATCGGACCGTTGCGATCCATCCGATCGTCGATGATCCGACGATTGCAATCGATCCAAGCCATGATCCCGATCGACTATGATCGATCCGACGGTTGCGATCCATCCGAGCAGTGATGATATCCGACGGTAGCGATCGATCCAAGCCATGATCCTGATCGGCGATGATCGATCGGACCATTGTGATCCCTCCGATCGGCGATGATCCGACGGTTGCGATCGATCAAAGCCATGATCTCGATCGGCGATGATCGATCCGATGGTTTCAATCCATCCGATCGACGATTATATCCGACGATTGTGATCGATCTAAGCCATGATCCCGATCGGCAATGATCGATCCGATGGTTGCGATCCATTGGATCGGCGACGATACGACGGTTGTGATCGATCCAAGCCATTATCCCGATCGGCGATGATCGATCGGACCATTGCTATCCAACCGATCGGCGACTATCCGATGATTGCGATCGATACAACCCATGATCCGATCGGCGATGATTGATCCGACAATTGCGATCCATCCGATCGGCGACGATCCAACGGTTGCGATCGATCCAAGCCATGATCCCGATCGGCGATGATCGATTCGACGGCTGCGATCCATCCGATCGGCGACAATATGATGGTTGCGATCGATCCAAGCCATGATCCTAATCGGCGATGATTGATCCGACGATTGCGATCCATCTGATCGGCGACGATCCAACGGTTACGATTGATCCAAGCCATGATCCCGATCGGCGATGATCGATCGGACCGTTGCGATCCATCCGATCGGCGATGATCCGACGGTTGCGATGATCCAAGCCATGATCACGATCGGCGATGATCGATTCAACGGTTGCGATCTATTCGATCAGCGACAATATCCGACAGTTGCGATCGATCCAAGCCATGATCTCGATCGGCGACGATCGATCAGATCGTTGCGATCCATCCGATCGGCGACGATATCCAACGGTTGCGATCGATCCAAGCCAAGATCCCGAGAGACGATGATCGATCTAACAGTTGCAATCTATCCGATCGGCGACGATACGATGGTTGCGATCGATCCAAGCCATTATTCCGATCGACGATGATCGATCGGACCGTTGCGATCCAATCGATCGGCGATGATATCCGACGATTGCGATCGATCCAAGCCATGATCCCGATCGACGATGATCGATCGGACCGTTGTGATCCATCCGATCGGCAAAGATCCGACGGTAGCGATCGATCCAAGCCATGATCCCGATCGGTGATGATCGATCCGACAATTTCAGTCCATCCGATCGACGACGATATCTGACGGTTGCGATCGATCCAAGCTATGATCACGAATGGCTATGATCGATCGGACCATTATGATCCATCCGATCGGCGACGATCCGACTGTTGCGATCGATCCAAGCCATGATCACAATCGGCGATTATCAATCCGACGGTTGCGATCCATCCGATCGGCGACGTTATCCGACAGTTGCGATAGATCCAAGCCATGATCCCGATCCGTGATGATCGATCCGATGGTTGCGATCCATGTGATCGGCGATGATATTCGACGGTTGTGATCGATCCAAGCCTTTATCCTGATCAGCAATGATCGATCAAAGCATTGCGATCCGTCCGATAGGCGACGATCCAACGGTTGCAATCGATCCAAGCCAGATCCCGATCGACGATGATCGATCCGACGGTTGCGATCCATCCGATTGGCGACGATATCCGACGATTGCAATCGATCCAAGCCATGATCCCGATCAGCGATGATCGATCTCACGGTTCTGATCCATCCAATCGGCGACGATATCCGATGGTTGCGATCGATACAAGCCACGACCCCGATCGGCGATGATGATCCGACGGTTGCGATCCATCCGATCAGCAACAATATCCAAACGTTGGGATCAATCCAAGCCATGATCCCGATCGGCGATGATCGATTCGACGGTTGCAATCCATCCGATCGGCGACGACACGACGGTTGCGATCGATTCAAGCCATGATCCCAATCGGCATGATCAATCGACGGTTGCGATCCATCCGATCGGCGACAATACGACGGTTGCGAACGATCCAAGCCATGATCCTGATCGGCGATGATTGATCTGACGGTTTCGATCCATCCGATCGGTGAAGATATCCGACGGTTGCAATCGATCCAAGCCATGATCCCGATCGACGATGATCGATTCGACGGTTGTGATCCATCCGATCGCCAACAATACGACGGTTGCGATCGATCCAAGCCATGATCCCGATCGGCGATGATCGATCCGATGGTTGCGATCCATCCGATCGACGACGATATTTGATGGTTGCAATCGATCCAAGCCATGATCCCGATCGGCGATGATCGATCCGACAGTTGCGATCCATCCGATCGGCTATGATCCGATGGTTGCGATCGATCCAAGCCATGATCCCGATCGGCGATGATCGATCGGACCGTTGTGATCCATCCGATCGGCGACGATCCAACTATTGCGATCGATCCAAGCCATGATCTCGATCGGCGATGATCGATACGACGGTTGCGATCCATCTGATCGGCGATGATATCCAACTGTTGCGATCGATCCAAGCCATGATCCCGATCGACGATGATCGATCGGACCATTACGATCCATCCCATTGTCGATGATCCGACGATTGCGATCGATCCAAGCCATGATCTTGATTGGCTATGATCGATCCAATGGTTGTGATCCATCCGATTGGTGATGATATCCAATGGTAGCGATCGATCCAAGCCATGATCCCGATCGGCGATGATCGATCAGACCATTGCGATCCCTTCGATCGACGATGATCCGATGGTTGCGATCGATCAAAGCATGATCCCGATCGGCAATGATCGATCCGATGGTTTCAATCCATCCGATCGACGATGATATTCGACGGTTGCGATCGATCTAAGCCATGATCCAATCGGCGATGATCGATCCGATGGTTGCGATCCATCCGATCTGCGATGACGACGGTTGCGATCGATCCAAGCCATGATCCCGATCGGCGATGATCGATCGGACCGTTGCTATCCAACCGATCGGCGACGATCCAGCGGTTGCGATCGATACAAGCCATGATCCCGATCGGCGATGATGGATCTGACGGTTGCGATCCATCTGATCGGCGATGATGGATCTGACGGTTGCGATCCATCTGATCGGCGACGATCCAACTATTGTGATCGATGCAAGCCATGTTCCCGATCGGCGATGATCAATCCGATGGATGCGATCCATCCGATCGGCGATTATATCCGACAGTTGCGATCGATCCAAGCCATGATACCGATCGGCAATGATCGATCGGACCATTGCGATCCATCCGATCGTCGATGATCCAACGATTGCGATCGATCCAAGCCATGATCCCGATCGGCTATGATCGATCCGATGGTTGCGATCCATCCGAGCAGTGATGATATCCGACGGTAGCGATCGATCCAAGCCATGATCCCGATCGGCGATGATCGATCGGACCATTGCGATCCCTCCGATCGGCGATGATCCGACGGTTGCAATCGATCAAAGCCATGATCCCGATCGGCAATGATCGATCCGATGGTTTTAATCCATCCTATCGACGATTATATCCGATGGTTGCGATCGATCTAAGCCATGATCCCGATCGGCGATGATCGATCCGATGGTTGCGATCCATCCGATCGGTGACGATACGATGGTTGGGATCGATCCAAGCCATTATCCCGATCGGCGATGATCGATCGGACCATTGCTATCCAACCGATCGGCGATGATCCGGCGGTTGCGATCGATACAAGCCATGATCCCGATCGGCGATGATTGATCGACGGTTGCGATCCATCCAATCGGCGACAATCCAACGGTTGCGATCGATCCAAACCATGATCCCGATCGGCGATGATCGATTCGACGGCTGCGATCCATCCGATCGACGACAATACGATGGTTGCGATCGATCCAAGCCATGATCCTAATCGGCGATGATTGATCCGACGGTTGCGATCCATCCGATCGGCAACGATCCAACAGTTGCGATCGATCCAAGCCATGATCTCGATCGGCAATGATCAATCGACGGTTTTGATCCATCCGATCGGCAACGATATTCGACGGTTGCAATCGATACAACCCACGAACCCGATCGGCAACTATACGATGGTTGTGATCGATCCAAGCCATGATCCCGATCGGTGATGATCGATCCAACGGTTGCGATCCATCCGATCGGTGACGATATCAAATGGTTGCAATCGATCCAAGCCATGGTCCCGATCGGCGATGATCGATTCGACGGTTGTGATCCATCCGATCGCTGACAATATGACTGTTGCGATCGATCCAAGCCATGATCCCGATCGGCGATGATCGATCTGACGGTTGCAATCCATCCGATCGACGACGATATCCGACGGTTGCAATCGATCCAAGCCATGATCCGATTGGCGATGATCGATCCGACATCCACCCAATCGGCAATGATCCAATGGTTGCGATCGATCCAAGCCATGATCCGATCGGCAATGATCGATCGGATCATTGCGATCCATCCGATTGGCGACGATCCAACTATTTTGATCGATCCAAGCCATGATCCCGATCGGCGATGATCGATCCGATGGATGCAATCCATCCGATCGGCGATGATATCCGACTGTTGCGATCGATCCAAGCCATGATACCGATCGGCTATGATCGATCGGACCATTGCGATCCATCCGATCGTCGATGATCCGACGATTGCGATCGATCCAAGCCATGACACGATCGGCTATGATCGATCTGACGGTTGCGATCCATCCAAGCAGTGATGATATCCGACGGTAGCGATCGATCCAAGCCATGATCCCGATCGGTGATGATCGATCGGACAATTGTGATCCCTCCGATCGGTGATGATCCGATGGTTGCGATCGATCAAAGCCATATCCCGATCGGCGATGATCGATCCGATTTCAATCCATCCGATCGACGATTATATCCGACGGTTGTGATCGATCTAAGCCATGATCCCGATCGGCAATGATCGATCCGATGGTTGCGATCCATTGGATCGGCGACGATACGACGGTTGTGATCGATCCAAGCCATTATCCCGATCGGCGATGATCGATCGGACCATTGCTATCCAACCGATCGGCGACTATCCGGCGATTGCGATCGATACAACCCATGATCCCGATCGGCGATGATTGATCCGACAATTGCGATCCATCCGATCGGCGACGATCCAATGGTTGCGATCGATCCAAGCCATGATCCCGATCGGCGATGATCGATTTGACGGCTGCGATCCATCCGATCGGCGATAATATGATGGTTGCGATCGATCCAAGCCATGATCCTAATCGGCGATGATTGATCCGACGATTGCGATCCATCCGATCGGCGACGATCCAACCTTTGCGATCGATCCAAGCCATGATCCCGATCGGCGATAATCGATCGGACCGTTGCGATTCATCCGATCGGCGATGATCCGATGGTTGCGATCGATCCAAGCCATGATCACGATCGGCGATGATCGATTCGACGGTTGCGATCCATTCGATCGGCGATAATATCCGATAGTTACGATCGATCCAAGCCATGATCTCGATCGGCGACGATCGAGTAGATCGTTGCGATCCATCCGATCGGCGACGATATCCAACGATTGCGATCGATCCAAGCCAAGATCGAGAGAAGATGATCGATCTGACGGTTGCGATCCATCCGATCGGCGACGATACGATGGTTGCGATCGATCCAAGCCATTATTCCGATCGACGATGATCGATCGGACCGTTGCGATCCAATCGATCGGCGACGATATCCGACGATTGCGATCGATCCAAGCCATGATCCCGATCGGCAATGATCGATCGGACCGTTGTGATCCATCCGATCGGCAATGATCCGACGGTTGCGATCGATCCAAGCCATGATCCCAATCAGTGATGATCGATCCGACAGTTTCAGTCCATCCGATCGACGACGATATCCGACGGTTGCGATCCATCCAAGCATGATCCCGATCGGCGATGATCGATCCGACGATTGCAATCCATCCGATCGGCGATGATATGATGGTTGCGATTGATCCAAGCCATTATCCCGATCGGTGATGATCTATCGGACCGTTGTGATCCAACCGATCAGCAACGATCCAACGGTTGCGATCGATCCAAGCCATAATCCCGATCGACGAAGTTCGATCCGATGATTGCGATCCATCTGATCGGCGATGATATCCAACGGTTACGATCGATCCAAGACATGATCTTGATCAGCGATGATCGATCCGACCGTTGTGATCCATTCGATCGGCGACGATGCAACGGTTGCGATCGATCCGGTTGCGATCGATCCAAGCCATGATCCCGATCGGCGATGATCGATCGGACCGTAGCGATCCATCCAATCGGCATCGATCCGACGGTTGCGATCGATCCAAGCCATGATCCCAATCGGCGATGATCGATCGGATCGTTTTGATCCAACCGATCGGCGACGATCCGATGGTTGCGATCGATCCAAGCCATGATCCCGATCGGCGATGATCGATCAGACCGTTGCGATCTATCCGATCGGCGATGATATCCGACGGTTGCGATCGATCCAAGCCATGATCCCGATCAGCTATGATCGATCAGAGCGTTGCGATCCATCCGATAGGCGACGATCCGACGGATGCAATCATCTATCCAAACCATGATCACGATCGACGATGATCGATCCGATAATTGCGATCCATCCGATCAACGATGATATTCGACGGTTGTGGTCGATCCAAGCCATGATCCCGATCGGCAATGATCGATCCGATGGTTCAGATCCATCCGATCGGCGACGATATACGACGGTTGCGATCGATCCAAGCCATGATCCTAATCGGCGATGATTGATCCGACAGTTGCGATCCATCCGATCGGCAACGATCCAACGTTTGCGATCGATCCAAGCCATGATCCCGATCGGCGATGATCGATCGGACGGTTCTGATCCATCGATCGGCGACGATATCCGACAGTTATGATCGATACAAGCCATGACCCCGATCGGCGATGATCGATTCGACGGTTGCAATCCACCGGATCGGCAACGATCCGATGGTTGCGATCGATCCAAGCCATGATCCCGATCTGCGATGATCGATCGAACCGTTGTGATCCTTCCGATCAGCGACGATCAAACTGTTGCGATCGATCCGAGCCATGATCCCGATCGGCGATGATCAATCCAATGGTTGCGATCCATCCGATCGGAGATGATATCCGACCGTTTCGATCGATGCAAGCCATGATCCCGATCGGCGATGATCAATCGGACCGTTGCGATCCATCCGATCGTTGATGATCCGACGATTGCGATCGATACAAGCCATGATCCCGATCGGCTATGATTGATCCGAAGGTTGCGATCCATCCGATTAGTGATGAGATCCGATGGTAGCGATCGATCCAAGCCATGTTTGCGATCGGCGATGATCGATCGGACCGTTGTGATCTCTCCGATCGGCGATGATACGACGGTTGCGATCGATTCAAGCCATGATCCGATCGGCGATGATCGATCGACGGTTGCGATCCATCCTATTGGCGACAATACGATGGTTGCGAACGATCCAAGCCATGATCCTGATCGGCGATGATTGATCCGACGGTTTCGATCCATCCGATCGGCGAAGATATCCGACGGTTGCAATCGATCCAAGCCATGATCCCGATCGACGATGATCGATTCGACGGTTGCGATCCATCCGATCGCCAACAATACGACGGTTGTGATCGATCCAAGCCATGATCCCGATCGGTGATGATCGATCCGATGATGTTGCGATCCATCCGATCGGCGACGATATCTGACGGTTGCGATCGATCCAAGCCATGATCCTGATCGGCGATGATCGATCGGACCGTTGCAATCCATCCGATCAGCGACGATCCAACTATTGTGATCGATCCAAGCCATGATCCCGATCGGCGATGATCGATACGACGGTTGTGATCCATCCGATCGGTGACGATCCAACGGTTGCGATCAATCCAAGCCATGATCCCGATCGGCGATGATCGATCCAACGTCTGTGATCCATCCGATCAGCGACAATACGATGGTTGCGATCGATCCAAGCCATGATCCTAATCGGTGATGATTGATCCGACGGTTGCGATCCATCCAATCGGCGACGATCCAATGGTTGCAATCGATCCAAGCCATGATCCTGATCGGCGATGATCGATCGACCATTGCGATCCATCATATCGGCAACGATCCAACGGTTGCAATCGATCGGACCGTTGCGATCCATCCGATCGTTGATGATCCGACGATTGCGATCGATCCAAGCCATGATCCCGATCGGCTATGATTGATCCGAAGGTTGCGATCCATCCGATTAGTGATGATATCCGATGGTAGCGATCGATCCAAGCCATGTTTGCGATCGGCGATGATCGATCGGACCGTTGCGATCTCTCCGATCGGCGATGGTTGCGATCGATTCAAGCCATGATCCCGATCGGCGATGATCGATCCGACGGTTGCGATCCATCCGATCGGCGACAATACGACGGTTGCGAACATCCAAGCCATGATCCTGATCGGCGATGATTGATCCGATGGTTTCGATCCATCCGATCGGCGAAAATATCCGATGGTTGCAATCGATCCAAGCCATGATCCCGATCGACGATGATCGATTCGACGGTTGCGATCCATCCGATCGCCAACAATACGACGGTTGCGATCGATCCAAGCCATGATCCCGATCGATGATGATCGATCCGATGGTTGCGATCCATCCGATCGGCGACGATATCTGACGGTTGCGATCGATCCAAGCTATGATCCCGATCGGCGATGATCGATCCGACAATTGCGATCCACCCTATCGGCTATGATCCGATGGTTGCGATCGATCCAAGCCATGATCCCGATCGGCGATGATCGATCGGACGTTGCAATCCATCCGATCAGCGACGATCCAACTATTGCGATCGATCCAAGCCATGATCCCGATCGGCGATGATCGATACGACGGTTGCGATCCATCTGATCGGCGACGATCCAATGGTTGCGATCGATCCAAGCCATGATCCCGATCGGCGATGATCGATCCGACGTCTGTGATCCATCCGATCAGCGACAATACGATGGTTGCGATCGATCCAAGCCATGATCATAATCGGTGATGATTGATCCGACGGTTGCGATCCATCCAATCGGCGACGATCCAATGGTTGCAATCGATCCAAGCCATGATCCTGATCGGCGATGATCGATCAGACCATTGCGATCCATCATATCGGCAACGATCCAACGGTTGCAATCGATCCAAGCCATGATCACGATCGGCGATGATCGATTCGATGGTTGCGATCCATCCGATCGGCGATAATATTCAACAGTTGCGATCGATTTAAGCCATGATCCCAATCGGCGATGATCGATCCGATCGTTGCGATCGATCCGATCGGCGACAGTATCCGACGGTTGCGATTATCCAAGCCAAGATCCCGAGCGGTGATGATCGATCCGACGTTGCGATCCATCCGATCGGCGACGATACGACGGTTGCAATCGATCCAAGCCATTATCCCGATCGGCAATGATGATCCGACGGTTGCGATCCATCCGATCAGCGATGATATCCGACGGTTGCGATCGATCTAAGCATTGATCCCGATCCGGCAATGATCGATTCGACGGTTGCGATCCATCCGATCGGCGACAATACGATGGTTGCGATCAATCCAAGCCATGATACCGATTGGCGATGATCGATCCGACGGTTGCGATCCATCCAATCGGTGACGATATCCGATGGTTGCGATAGATTCAAGCCATGATCCCGATCGGCGATGATCGATCCGATAGTTGCGATCCACCCGATCGGCAATGATCCAATGGTTGCGATTGATCCAAGCCATGATCCTGATCGGCGATGATCGATCGGACCATTGCGATCCATCCGATCGGCGACCATCCAACTATTGCGATTGATCAAAGCCATGATCTTGATCGGCGATGATCGATCCGACGGTTGCGATCCATCCGATCGGCGATGATATCCAACTGTTGTGATCGATCCAAGCCATAATCCCGATCGGCATGATCGATCGGACCATTGCGATCGATCCGATCGTCGATGATCCGACGATTGCGATCGATCAAAGCCATGATCCCGATCGGCGATGATCGATCCGACGGTTTCAATCCATCCGATCAACGATGATATCCGATGGTTGCGATCGATCTAAGCCATGATCTCGATCGCAATGATCGATCCGATGGTTGCGATCCAACCGATTGGCGATGATACGACGGTTGCGATTGATCCAAGCCATTATCCCGATCGGCGATGATCGATCAGATCGTTGCTATCCAACCGATCGGCGATGATCCAGCGGTTGGGATCGATATAAGCCATGATCCCGATCGGCGATGATGGATTTGATGGTTGCGATCCATTCGATCGGCGACGATCCAACGGTTGCGATCGATCCAAGCCATGATCCCGATCGGCGATGATCGATTTACAAAAGTTGTACCTGTAAACCAACCTCCTAAAGCGAAATAAGCACAAGGAAAGAGCAATAGGCCAGACCTACGAAGGATAAACAAAGATCGAAAGCTCTGATCCGATGGCTGCGATCCATCGGATCGGCGACAATATGATGGTTGCGATCGATCCAAGCCATGATCCTAATCGGCGAAGATTGATCCGACGGTTGTGATCCATCCGATCTGCGACGATCCAATGGTTGCGATCGATCCAAGCCATGATCCCGATCGGCGATGATCGATCGGACCGTTGCGATCCATCCGATCGGCAACGATCCGACGGTTGCGATCGATCCAAGCCATGATCATGATCGGCGATGATCGATTCGGCTTTTGCGATCCATCCGATCGGTGATAATATCTGATAGTTGCGATCGATCCAAGCCATAATCCCGATCGGCAACGATCGATCCGATCGTTGCGATCCATCCGATCGGCGATGATATCCGACGGTTGCGATCGATCCAAGCCAAGATCCCGAGCGGCGATGATGATCCGACGGTTGCGATCCATCAGGTCGGAGATGATACAACGGTTGCGATCAATCCAAGCCATTATCCCAATCAGCGATGATTGATCGACCGTTGCGATCCAATCGATCGGCGACGATATCCGACGATTGCGATCGATCCAAGCCATGATCCCGATCGGCGATGATCGATCGGACCATTGCAATCCATCCGATCGACGATAATCCGACGGTTGTGATCAATCCAAGCCATGATCCCGATCGGCGATGATCAATCCGATGGTGGTGATCAATCCAAGCCATGATCCCGATCGGCGATGATACGATGGTTGCAATCGATCCAAGCCATGATCCCGATCGGTGATGATCGATCCGACGGTTGCGATCCATCTTATCGGCGACGATATTTGATGGTTGCGATCGATCCAAGCCATGATCCCGATCAGCAATGATCGATTGGAGCATTGCGATCCATCCGATGGGTGACGATCCGATGGTTGCAATCGATCCAAGCCATGATCCCGATCGATGATGATCGATCCGACGGTTGTGATCCATCCGATCGGTGATGATATCCGACGGTTGCGATCGATCCAAACCATGATCACGATCAGCAATGATCGATCCGATGGTTCTGATTCATCCGATCAGTGACGATATCTAACGGTTGCGATCGATCCAAGCCATGATCCCGATCGACGATGATCGATCCGACGGTTGCGATCCATCCGATCGGCGACTATACAACGGTTGCAATCGATCCAAGCCATGATCCTGATCGGCGATGATTGATCCGACGGTTGCAATCCATCTGATCGGCGACAATACGACGGTTGCGAATGATTCAAGCCATGATCCCGATCGGCGATGATTGATCCGACGGTTGCGATCTATTCGATCGGTGATGATATCCGACAGTTGCGATCGATCCAAGCCATGATCCCGATCGGCGATGATCTACTCGATGGTTGTGATCCATCAGATCGGCGACAATATGACTGATGCGATCGATCCAATCCATGATCCCGATCGGCGATGATCGATCCGACGGTTGCGATCCATCCGATCGGCAATGATATCCGACGGTTGCGATCGATCCAAGCCATGATCCCGATCGGCGATGATCAATTCGATCGTTGCGATCCACCCGATCGGACATGCTCTGATGGTTGCGATCGATACAAACCATGATCCCGATTGGCGATGATCGATCGGACCGTTGCGATCCATCCGATCGGCGACGATCCAACGGTTGCGATCGATCAAAACCATGAGCCCGATCGGCAATGATCGATCCGATGGTTTCAATCCATCTGATCGACGATGATATTCGACGGTTGCGATCGATCTAAGCCATGATCCCAATCAGCGATAATCGATCCGACGGTTGCGATCCATCCGATCTACGACGATACGATGATTGCGATCAATTCAAGCCATGATGATCCCAATCGGCGATGATCGATTGGACTGTTGCTATCCAACCGATCGGCGATGATCCAGCAGTTGCGATTGATACAAGCCATGATCCTGATCGGCGATGATGGATCCGACGGTTGCGATCCATCTGATCGGCGACGATCCAACGGTTTTGATCGATCCAAGCCATGATCCCGATCGGCGATGATCGATTCGACGGCTGCGATCCATCCGATCGGCGACAATACGATGGTTGCGATCGATCCAAGCCATTATCCTAATCGACAATGATTGATCCGACGGTTGCGATCCATCCGATCGGCGACGATCCAACGGTTGCGATCGATCCAAGCCATTATCCCGATCTGCAATGATCGATCAGACCGTTGCGATCCAACTGATTGGCAATGATATCCGACGATTGCGATCGATCTAAGCCATGGTCCCGATCGGCGATGATCGATCGGACCGTTGCGATCCATTCGATCGGCGATGATCCGTCGGTTGCGATCGATGCAAGCCATGATCCCGATCGGCGATGATCGATCCGACGGTTTCAATCCATTCGATCGGCGACGATATCCGATGGTTGCGATGCATCCGATCGGTGACGATACAACGGTTGCGATCGATCCAAGCAGTTATCCCGATCGGCGATGGTCGATCGGACCATTGCGATCCAACCGATCGGCGATGATCTGACGGTTGCGATCGATCCAAGCTATGATCTCGATCGGCGATGATTGATCCGATGGTTGCGATCCATCCGATCGGTGATGATTCGACGGTCAGGATCGATCCAAGCCATGATCCCGATTGGTGATGCTCTATCCGACGATTGCGATCCATTCGATCGGCGATGATATCCGACGGTTGCGATCGATCCAAGCCATGATCACGAACGGCTATGATCGATCGGACCGTTGTGATCCATCCGATCGGCGACGATCCGACTATTGCGATCGATCCAAGCCATAATCACAATCGGCGATGATCGATCCGACGATTGCGATCCATCCGATCGGCGATGTTATCCGACAGTTGCGATAGATCTAAGCCATGATCTCGATCCGTGATGATCGATCCGGTTGTGATCCATCCGATCGGCGATGATATTCGACGGTTGTTATCGATCCAAGCCTTTATCCCGATCAGCAATGATCGATCGGAGCATTGCGATCCGTCCGATAGGCGATGATCCGATGGTTGCAATCGATCCAAGCCAGATCCCAATCGACGATGATGGATCCGACGGTTGCGATCCATCCGATTAGCGACAATATCCGACGGTTGCGATCGATCCAAGCCATGATCCCGATCGGCAATGATCGATCCGACGGTTCTAATCCATCCGATCGGCGACGATATCCGACGGTTGCGATCGATACAAGCCACGACCCCGATCAGCGATGATCAATCCGAAGGTTGTGATTCATCCGATCGGTGACTATACGACGGTGGCGATCGATCCAAGCCATGATCCGATTGGCGATGATCGATCCGACGGTTGCGATCCATCCGATCGGCGACAATACGATATGGTTACGAACGATCCAAGCCATGATCTCGATCGGCGATGATCGATCCGACGGTTTTGATCCATCCGATTGGCGAAGATATCCGACGGTTGCAACCGATCCAAGCTATGATCCCGATCGGCGATGATCGATCCGACGGTTTCGATCCATCCGATTGGCGAAGATATCCGACGGTTGCAACCGATCCAAGCCATGATCTCGATCGGCGATGATCGATTCGACGGTTGCGATACATCCGATCGCCGACAATACGACGGTTGCGATCTATCCAAGCCACGATCCCGATCAGCGATGATCGATCCGATGGTTGCGATGCATCAGATCGGCGACGATATCCAACGGTTGCAATCGATCCAAACCATGATCCTGATCGGCGATGATCAATTCGATAGTTGCGATCCACCCGATCGGCTATGATCCGATGGTTGAGATCGATCCAAGCCATGATCCCGATCGGCGATGATCAATCGGACCGTTGCGATCCATCTGATCGGTGACGATCCAACTATTACGATCGATCCAAGCCATGATCCCGATCGGCGATGATCGATCCGACGGTTGCGATCCATCTGATCGGCGATGATATCCGACTGTTGCGATTGATCCAAGCTATAATCCCGATCGGCAATGATCGATCGGACCATTGTGATCCATTCGATCATCGATGATCCGACGATTGCGATCGATCCAAGCCATGATCCCGATCGGCTATGATCGATCCGATGGTTGCGATCCATCCAATCGGCGATCCAAAGGTTGCGATCGATCCAAGCCATGATCCTGATCGGCGATGATCGATCCGACGTCTGTGATCCATCCGATCAGCGACAATACGATGGTTGTGATCGATCCAAGCCATGATCCCGATCGGCGATGATCGATCCGACAGTTGCGATCCACCCGATCGGCCATGTTTTGATGGTTGCGATCGATACAAGCCATGATCCCGATTGGCGATGATTGATCGGATCGTTACGATCCATCCGATAGGCGACGATGCAACGGTTGCGATTGATCAAAACCATTATCCCGATCGGCAATGATCGATCCGATGGTTTCAATCCATCCGATCGACAATGATATCCGACGGTTGCGATCGATCTAAGCCATGATCCCAATCGGCGATGATCGATCCGATGTTGCGATCCATCCGATCTGCAACGATATGACGGTTGCGATCGATCCAAGCCATGATCCTGATCGGCGATGATCGATCGGACTGTTGCTATCCAACCGATCGGCGATGATCCAGTGGTTGCAATCGATACAAGCCATGACCCCGATCGGCGATGATGGATCCGACGGTTGCAATCCATCTGATCGGCGATGATCCAACGGTTTCGATCGATCCAAGCCATGATCCCGATCGGCGATGATCGATCTGACGGCTGCGATCCATCCGATCGGCGACAATACGATGGTTGTGATCGATCCAAGCCATGATCCTAATCGACGATGATTGATCCAACGGTTGCGATCCATCCGATCAGCGACGATCCAACGGTTGCGATCGATCCAAGCCATGATCCCGATCGGCGATGATCGATTCGGCGGTTGCGATCCATCCGATCGGCAAAGATCCGACGGTTGCAATCTATCCAAGCCATAATCCCGATCGACGATGATCGATCCGATCATTGCGATCCTTTCGATCGGCAACTATATTCGATGGTTGCGATCGATCCAAGCCAAGATCCTGAGCGGCGATGATCGATCCGATGGTTGCGATCCATCAGATCAGCGACGATACGACAATTGCGATCGATCCTAGCCATTATTTGGATCGGCGATGATCGATCGAACCATTGCGATCCAATTGATCGGCGACGATATCCGACGATTGCGATCGATCCAAGCCATGATCCCGATCGACGATGATCGATCGAACCGTTGCGATCCATTCGATCGGCGATGATCCGATGGTTGCGATCGATCCAAGCCATGATCCCGATCGGCGATGATCGATCCGACGGTTGCGATCCATTCGATCAGCGATTATACGACAATTGCGATCGATCCAAGCCATGATCCCGATCGGCGATGATTGATCCGACAGTTGCGATCCATCCGATCGGCGATAATACGACGGTTGCGAATGATCCAAGCCATGATCCCGATCGGCGATGATCGATCCGATGGTTGCGATCCATCCGATTGGCGATGATATCCGATGATTACGATCAATCCAAGCCATGATCCCAATCGGCGATAATCTATTCGACGGTTGCAATCCATCAGATCGGCGACAATAAGACGGTTGCGATCGATCCAAGCCATGATACCGATCGGCGATTATCGATCCGATGGTTGCGATCCATCTGATCGGCGACGATTTCCGATGGTTGCGATCGATCCAAGCCATTATCTCGATCGGCGATGATCGATCCGATAGTTGCGATCCACCCGATCGGCTATGATCCGATGGTTGCGATCGATCCAAGCCATGATCCCGATCGGCGATGATCGATCGGACCGTTGCGATCCATCCGATCGGCGACGATCCAACTATTGCGATCGATCCAAGCCATGATCCTGATCGGCTATGATCGATCTGATGGTTGCGATCCATCCGATCGGCGATGATATCCAATGGTAGCAATCGATCCAAGCCATGATCCCGATCGGCGATGATCGATCGGACCATTGTGAACCCTCCGATCGGCGATGATCCGATGGTTGCGATCGATCAAAGCCATCATCCCGATCGGCGATGATCGATTCGATGGTTTCAATCCATCCGATCGACGATGACATCCGACGGTTGCGATCGATCTAAGCAAAGATCCCAATCGGCGATGATCGATCCGACGGTTGCGATCCATCCGATCTGCGACGATACGATGGTTGCGATCGATCCAAGCCATGATTTCGATCGGCGATGATCGATCGGACTGTTGCTATCCAATCGATCGGCGACGATCCAACGGTTGCGATTGATACAAGCCATGATCCCGATCGACGATGATGGATCCGTTGGTTGCGATCCATCTGATCGGCGATGATCCAACGGTTTCGATCGATCCAAGCCAGGATCCCGATCAGCGATGATCGATCCGATGGCTGCGATCCATCCGATCGGCGACAATACGATGGTTGCGATTGATCCAAGCCGTGATCCTAATCGACGATGATTGATCCGACGGTTGCGATCCATCCGATCGGCAATGATCCAACGGTTGCGATCGATCCAAGACATGATCCTGATCGGCGATGATCGATTCGGCGGTTGCGATCCATCCAATCGGCAAAGATCTGACGGTTGCGATCGATCCAAGCCATAATCCCGATCGGCGATGATCGATCCGATCGTTGCGATCCTTCCGATCGGCGACGATATCCGACGGTTGCGATTGATCCAAGCCAAGATCCCGAGCGGCGATGATCGATCCAATGATTGCGATCCATCAGATCGGCGACAATACGACGATTGCGATCGATCCAAGCCATTATCCGGATCAGCGATGATCTATCGAACCGTTGCGATCCAATCGATCGGCGACGATATCCGATGATTGCGATTGATCCAAGCCATGATCCCAATCGGCGATGATCGATCGGACCGTTGCGATCCATTCGATCGGCGATGATCCGATGGTTGCGATCGATCCAAGCCATGATCCCGATCGGCGATGATCAATCCGAAGGTTGCAATCCATTCGATCGGCGATTATACGACGGTTGCGATCGATCCAAGCCATGATCCCGATCAGCGATGATCGATCCGATGGTTGCAATCCATCCGATCGGCGATAATACGATGGTTGCGAATGATCCAAGCCATGATCCCGATCGGCGATGATCGATCCAACGGTTGCGATCCATCCGTTGGCAACGATATCCGATGGTTGCGATCGATCCAAGCCATGATCCCGATCGGCGATGATCTATTCGACGGTTGTGATCCATCAGATCGGTGACAATATGACGGTTGCGATCGATCCAAGCCATGATCCCGATCGACGATGATTGATCCGACGGTTGCGATCCATCCGATCGGCGATGATCGATCCGACAGTTGCGATCCATCCGATCGGCGATGATCGATCCGATAGTTGCGATCCACCCGATCGGCTATGATCCGATGGTTGCGATCGATCCAAGCCATGATGTCGATCGGCGATAATCGATCGGACCGTTGCAATCCATCCAATCGGCAATGATCCAACTATTGCGATCGATCCAAGCCATGATCCCGATCGGCGATGATCGATCCGATGGTTGCGATCCATCTGATCGGCGATGATATCCGACTGTTGCGATCGATCCAAGCCATGATCCCGATCAGCGATGATCGATCGGACCATTGTGATCCATCCGATCGTCGATGATCCAACGATTGCAATCGATCCAAGCCATGATCCCGATCGGCTATGATCGATCTGATGGTTGCGATCCATCCGATCGGCGATGATATCCAATGGTAGTGATTGATCCAAGCCATGATCCCGATCAACGATGATCGATCGGACCATTGCGAACCCTCCGATCGGCGATGATCCGACGGTTGCGATCGATCAAAGCCATGATCTCGATCGGCGATGATCGATCCAATAGTTTCAATCCATCCGATCGACGATGATATCCGACGGTTGCGATCGATCTAAGTCATAATCCCAATCGGCGATGATCGATCCGATGGTTGCGATCCATCCGATCTGCAATGATACGATGGTTGCGATCGATCCAAGCCATGATCCCGATCGGCAATGATGGATCCGATGGTTGCGATCCATCCGATCGGCGACAATCCCATGGTTTCGATCGATCCAAGCCATGATCTCTATCGGCGATGATCGATCCAACGGCTGTGATCCATCCGATCGGCGACAATATGATGGTTGCGATCGATCCAAGCCATGAACCTAATCGATGATGATTGATTCGATGGTTGCGATCCATCCGATCGGCGACGATCCAACTGTTGCGATCGATCCAAGCCATGATCCCGATCGGCGATGATTGATTCAACAGTTGCGATCCATCTGATCGGCAACGATCCGATGGTTGCGATCGATCCAAGCCATAATCCCGATCGGCTACGATCGATCCTATCATTGTGATCCATCCGATCGGCAACGATATCCGATGGTTGCGATCGATCCAAGCCAAGATTCCGAGCGGCGATGATCGATCCGACGGTTGCGATCCATCGGATCGGCGACGATATGACGGTTGCGATCGATCCAAGCCATTATCTCGATCGGCGATGATCGATTGGACCGTTGCGATCCAATCGATCGGCGACGATATCCGACGATTGCGATCGATCCAAGCCATGATCCCGATCGGCGATGATCCGACGGTTGCGATCAATCCAAGCCATGATCCTGATCGGCGATGATCGATCCGACGATTGTGATCCATCCAATCGGCGAAGATACGACGGTTGCAATCGATCCAAGCAATGATCCCGATCGGTGATGATTGATCCGATGGTTGCAATCCAACCGATCGGCGATGATATTCGACAGTTACGATTGATCCAAGCCATGATCCCGATTAGCAATGATCGATCGGAGCGTTGCGATCCATCCGATAGGCGACGATCCGACGGTTGCAGTCGATCCAAGCCATGATCCCGATCGACGATGATCAATCCGACGGTTGCGATCCATCCGATCTGCGACGATATCCGATAGTTGCGATCGATCCAAGCCATGATTGATGAACGGATCTTTAGAATCACCTCAACAAGGATATCTTCTTTAGTTGATTAACACAACCCCAACCCGTGAAGAGGCACTAACCGAATCAGAAGAAGGAAGGCCAAGGAACCAAATCACAATAGAAACAGGTTCTAAGGTAACTTGATTATCAAAGATAAAATAGTCAATTGGCTAAAATGACTAAGTCCTAGTTCTTTCAAGAAGCAAGGAAGAAATAATGCTCTCAATTGGATTATAACCAAAAGAAAATTCGGAATTGTTCATTAACCTTTAATCTGAAGTTCAGCATACAATATATATCTCTTCAAGAATAGGAAAAGCCAAATATAGCAATAAATACTACACACCCTCATAAGTTCTGCATGTTCCAAAGCTCATTAAATAGGCTGCAATGCATGTTTCAAAGCTCATTAAATAGGCTGCAATGCATGTTTCAAAGCTCATTAAATAGGCTGCAATGCATGGTCTTCAATTAATCTCTATTTGGCAATTCCTTTGGTCCACCTGGCAAAGAGTCAAACACTTGAATTCTTCCACTTGGCCGTTTGCTTCTCCATGGCTGATTACTCCTGGGCCGATTGCTTCCATGATCAAGCTTTGGAGTTTCTTAGCTTTGGCTCTAGTTATGGGACCTTGATAGCTTAATGATGGAGCTCCTTCATCATCCCTCCCTCTTGAGAAAAATTCGTCCCCGAATTTGGTCCTATACCAAAATAGGGAGAAAGATCAGTAACATTAAAAGTATTACTTACTTCATACTCACTTGGCAAGTCAATCTTGTAGGCATTAGGATTAATGCGTTCCAAGACTTTAAAAGGCCCATCTCCTCTTGGTTGCAACTTTGATTTCCTTTGCGTAGGAAACCTTTCTTTCCTTAAGTGTATCCAAACTAAGTCACCTGGTTCAAACACAATTGCCTTTCGGCCTTTGTTAGCATATTTTGCATATGACTCATTTTTCTTTTCAATATGTAACTTAGCTTGTTCATGCATAGGCTTCACACGTCTTTCTCTCTCTACAATGTGAGAGCTTCTCTCTCTACGATTCTGTTTCTCCCGAGGTCTTGGCTATCTGCTATCTGGTTCTAATGGCTTCCGGATTCGATCCTTGCTCTTCTGGCCATCGGGCTTCTGCGTCTTCGAGCTCTAAGGTTGGTATATGTCGGGATGGAGATTCCACGGTGTCTCCATCTCTTCCTATTCTATCCTCCCGTAGCTCTTGCTTGCAGGCCTCGCCGGATATCTCTCTTTCTCCCTGTTCCAAATCTATTTTGCCGCGAGTTACTTCTGAAGTGCCGCATCGAGCTGCTGATTGTTCATCTTCGAAGATTTGCTCTGCACCTTGTTCTATTGTTCTTCCGTCGTCTTCTTCGACGGATGTGCTCCCTGCTTCCGGTGTTGGCGCGGAGAACTCTGCGGCTGTCCTATTCTCAACTGCCAATGGTGATCCATCTGCTTCCTCGCCTCTGATTGCCTCAGTCCAGCCGACGGATTTCTCTCTTCCGCCATTGAGTTCTCAGACGCTCCCTTCATCCGTTTATCCGGTCCTTCCCTCTTGCATCGGATTAACCGCTGGGTCGTCAATTTCCTCGGTGGCTGCTTCCGTGGTCCTTCCTGTTTCTGAGTCCGTCCAGTTGCCGATTTCTGCTTCCGGTTCCGCGCTGTTGCCGACTCCTTCCAATTTCAAAATTTCGGAGCTCTGTTTCCCGCCCCTGCCAGGGAATTCTCAGTCTATTGCTTTTGATCCTCCTGGCTCATCTCTTCCGGTCTCCGCCTCCTCAGGCCTCCCAGGTGCTGCTTCTGTTGCTGCAGGCAAACCTTCTTCTTCCTGGGCGTCTTTAGTTAAAGAAGATCGGGCAAACATGTGTCTGAGATATATAAAGCACAGTCCCATGGCTGATGAAGGCAAGATCAAAATTAAACTTCCGCCCGATGTGGCGCTTAAGGGTGCAGCTATTTGGAGAAATTCTCTGGTTGGTTTCTTCCTTGATAAACTACCTTTTTCTCTTGTTCACGCATGTGCGATGCGCCACTGGGGGAAGCTTGGACTGTCCGAGGTCCTTAGCAATGGAAATGGCTTTTTCTTCTTCAAATTTACTGAATCAGATAGATTAAATGAAGTTTTGGATGGAGGCCCATGGTATTTCGGAGGTAGACCTATATTTCTTAAGCGTTGGAGACCTGGGATGAATCTATCTAAGGATGGCTGCAAGCTAGTTCCTATATGGGTTCATTTCCATGACGTTCCTCTGGAGTTCTGGACTGACGAAGGCCTCAGCCACATCGCCAGCACTGTAGGGAAGCCGCTGCATGCTGATATAATGACTTCTTCTTTAAAACGACTGACCTATGCTAGAATTTGCATAGAGATTAATATGGATGACCCACTTCCTAATGCTGTTGATATTGAAACGGATGACGGAGGATGCATAGAAATCAGAATTGAGTACAACTGGGTTCCTAAGAGATGTTCAGTTTGCAAGGAATTCGGTCACTTACCAAAAAATTGTAAGAAGGTGATCCACCGGGTTTGGATTCCGAAACCTTCCCACCATTCTACAAATTCTTCTTCTTCTGGAGTCCTGAATCCTGGGTCCATTCCCGGCCGAGGAGTCCAGGATATGATTGTGCGTCCTTCCACCGATCAGCATCGCTCAGCATCTTCACCAAACGCAAATTGTGGCGTTTCTTCATCCGGTGATCTTAGCAAATCCTCTAACTCTTTTGGTCCTCTGTCTCATGTGGATGATCAGACTGCAGCTTTGGTGGACAATGCTGTGTTTGTTGATTCATCAGGGGTTGAGGCCATAGCTGCTGGTTCCTTTGTTTCGGGAGGCTGCGATTCTTTGAACTCTTTTGCTCTCCTACAAAACACTTCTGTTACTCATGCTGATCGGAAGATTGGTGAAGCCTCTATCCCTCTGAGTCTTGCTGAGACCTCTGCAGAGCCTGGTGATGATGCCAAGGGCATATGCTCTTCCTTTCCGGTGATTGTGTCGGATTGTCCAAGCCCTTCGGACTCTCTCATTAATAAGGATGATCCGTCTTCTCCTTCGTCCTACTCAAGTACTCCTTTGCTGGCTAGGAGGTTAACTATGGTTGATGAGCTCGAGAAGATGCAGGGCAATAAGCTGAAGCTGAAGAAGAAGAAAAGGAGAGCGGGGAACTCCGGGGGGTCGGGTTCCAAATGATTAATCTTGATTCTTGGTTCAGTCAGGGTCTCTATGATCCTGCTAAAGTTACGGATTCTAGATTTCTGGCTCTTTCTCAATATCTCCCTTGTATAGCTCTTCTTGAAATTTTCTGGCCATCAGGTTGCCCTGTTTCTCCATCTGCTGCTCCTCCTGGTGTTGCTTGGGGGGATTTGGTTATTTTGTCGGTTCTCTTGGTTGCTTCTCGCGATGGGGGAGCTTTGGGCTCTATTTCTTCTCGTTGTTCGTCTGCATCAATGAAGAAGAAGGATCGGAAGATGTTTGGATGTTCAGGGATTCCTATAGCTGATCATTCCCCTGTTTCTATTGAGAAATCGATTGCGGATCTTGACGATCCGATCGATTCAGTCTGTGTGCCGCTACCGGATTCTGACGATCCGTTTTCATCTGCTACAGTAGCCACAGTTGTTTCCAACCCGTTATTTGACGATCCGATTACTATTGCTACTGTAGCTACAGTAGCTACAGTATTTTCCAACCCGCAATTTGACGATCCGATTTCCATTGCAACAGTAGCTACAGTTTTGAGTGTTCCGAGTGCCAGCTCCCCTGTTTCCTCTGTTCGGGACGCTTTCCTTTCTGCTTTGCCACCTTGGGAGGCCTCGTCTCCCTCCTCGTCTCCTCCTAGCACATCTCTTTTGGCTAGGAGGCTCTTTATGATTGATGATGTTGAAGGAAAGCTAGGCAGGAAGCTGAAGCTGATGATGATGAATAGGAGAGCGGGGAACTCCGGGGGGCCGTCTTCCTTGGATCCTTGATGATTAATATCGCCTCCTGGAATATTAGGGGTCTAAATGACCCCTCCAAACAGTTTGAGGTTCGCAATTTAATTAAGTCTCAGAAGTTAGCTTGCTTAGCAATTCTTGAAACAAAGATCAAACCATGCAATAAATCTTTCTTTGAGCATTCCTTATTGATAAACTGGAAATGTGTTAGCTACTATGATGGGATCGGCTCGGGTCGGATCTGGGTGTGGTGGGATCCATCCAAACTCTGCGCTGATTGCATCTCCTTGGAGGATCAAGTCATTCATATTTCCTTCTCCTTGTGTAGCTCTGGGGAAAATTTCTCTGCCTCTTTCGTTTATGCTGCGAATGATAGTCCTTCTCGGAGGTCATTATGGAGCAGTTTGAAAGATCATGCTAGATCTGTTGCCCAACTGCCTTGGATCATCCTGGGTGATTTTAATGCTGTCCGTTACAGATATGAGAGAAAGGGTGGTAGCACTGGATGGCCTTCTATCATGGAAGAGCTGAATGATTTAGTTCTTGAAATCGGGGTGGATGATCTGAGATTTGGTGGCTGTTTGTTCACTTGGCACAATGCGAGATCTTCTGGGCATATCCTCAGGAAGTTAGATAGGGCTCTCGTCAACTCAATCTGGCTCAATACTTTTCCCAATGCTGTGGCTGATTTCTTGCCATTTGGGATCTCTGATCATTCGGCTGCTGTTGTCAAGCTGGGGACCCGCCACTACACTATCAGACCCCCCTTCAAATTTTTTAATCATTGGGCTGGATTTGACGAATTCTTGCCTCTGGTTGAGACGATCTGGAGCACCCGTGTCGATGGGCATGCTATGTTCAGGGTGTGTAAGAAGTTGAAGATGTTAAAACCTGCGTTAAGGAATCTTTGCATTGCTAAGAATGCTGGGCTTAATGAGGACCTGGTTGAGCTTCGAAAGGAGCTCAATGATATTCAGTTGGCTATTGCCTCTGGTAATCAATCGACTGAGCTTATTGATAAAGAACGATTGTGTGCAAGGAGGCTTAACTTAATTTGTAATAGAAGGGAATGTTATGCTAGGCAAAAGAGCAGGATCCAATGGCTGCGGGAAGGGGATCACAATTCTTCTTTCTTTTTCAATTCTATCAAAAGCAGGATCAATGCAAACAAGATTATTAGAATTCAAGAGGATTCGGGTGCTTGGATAGAGGATAAGTCTCAGATCAGTCATGAGGTTATTGATTATTTCAAGCATCTCCTGGGTTCTGATTGTTCCACTGTCTATGAAGGGATTGATTCTCTCAAGCCGTATGTGAACCAGGTCCTTTGTGCCGAGAATTTCAGATTGTTAGACTCTCCTTTCTCTAATGAAGACATCAGGAAAGCTATGCTCAGTCTCCACCCAAACAAAGCCCCTGGACCGGATGGCTTCAATGCTTTCTTCTTCCAGAAGGCCTGGCCGATTGTAGGGGATGAGGTAACTGCTGCTATCAAGGACTTCTTCGCTAATGGTATGCTTCTTAAGGAAGTCAATTGCACCATCATTGTTCTTATCCCTAAATTTCCTAATGCCTCCAAGCTGAGGGATTTCAGACCTATCTCATGCTGCAACACCCTTTATAAATGCATTACTAAGCTGATTGCCAATCGGTTGAAGGGAGTTCTCCCTTCTTTTATTAATGAGGCACAAGCTGCCTTCGTCCTGGGACGACACATAGGAGATAATATCTTAATGGCTCAGGAGCTTGTCCGTGGATATCATCTCCAGTCTTCCTCCCCTAAATGTTCCCTCAAGATTGATATTAGGAAGGCTTTCGATTCGGTCAGATGGGATTTTCTATGGGATGCTTTGCAGCTCCTTGGATTTCCTCCTCGATTCATTGGGTGGACTAAGAGCTGCGTCTCTTCTGCTAAATATTCGGTTGCTATCAACGGTGAGCTCAACGGCTTCTTTGAAGGAAGGAAAGGCATTCGTCAAGGTGACCCTATCTCGCCCTATTTATTTGTGATATGCATGGATATCTTCTCTCGGATCTTGGACCGGAAAATTCAAGAGTCTCCTTCTTTTACTTACCACTGGAGATGTAGGAAATCAAAGATTTCTCATCTCTGCTTTGCTGATGATCTAATGATCTTTTGCCATGGTGATCTGCACTCTATAGAAGTTGTGATGGATGCCCTCTCTATCTTTTCCTCTCTCTCGGGCCTGTGCCCAAATGTGGATAAATGCTCTATCTTCTTATCAGGTGTCAATGGCAATGTGCATCATGATATTGTGAATTATGTTGGGTTTCCTATTGGGTCATTTCCAATTAGATACTTGGGGTGCCGCTTATATCTTCTAAGCTCAACGCACTTGATTGCCAAGCCCTGGTTGATCGGATGCTGGGGAGGATTAAAATCTGGACTAATCGTTTCCTTTCATATGCAGGAAGATTACAGCTTATCCAATCTGTTCTTTTTAGTATTCAGTCTTTCTGGTGCGCCCACTTTATTCTTCCTGCCAAAGTCACCAAATCCATTGAAAGCATCCTCTCGGCCTTCCTTTGGAGTGGGGTGTCCTTGAAGACAAGTGGTGCTAAAGTCGCTTGGTCGGATGTTTCTTCTCCCAAAGCTGATGGTGGCCTAGGGATTAAGAAAATCAAGGACTGGAATATTGCCTCCATGACTCATTATATATGGCAATTATGTAAGCCTGGCTCTTCCTCATTATGGGCTGCTTGGGTTAAGTTGAATCTATTGCATAAGGAGCAGTTCTGGGTGGCTAAAATCCCCTGGAATTGTTCGTGGACTTGGAGAAGACTTCTCAAGATCCGACATTTGGTGCAGCCTTTCATCTCTGTGAAAGTTGGGAACGGGGACAGTACATCGCTGTGGTTTGATGCTTGGAGGCCTCAAGGCCCTATATGTTCTTCTCCTCAGGCTAGAGTTATCTTTGACTCGGGTCTCTCTGTTGACGCTAAGGTAAGCGCCATTATCTCCTCTGGCCATTGGATGTGGCCTCCTGCCAACTCTCCTGAGCTGATCAGCCTGAAAGAGGAGTCTACCTCTCTTTTCTTGCCCGATTGCTCTCATGAAGACAAAGTCCTGTGGGATGGGTCATCTGTTTTCACAATCAAGAAAGCTTGGAGGGTCCTAAGAACCCCCTCAATTCGTGTTCCTTGGGCTCATTTGGTTTGGTTCAAGCATCATGTTCCGAGGCACTCTTTCATTCTTTGGCTGGCAATTCGTGGTAGGCTTCCTTCTCAGGATCGCCTCCTATCTTTCGGAATTATCAGTCATATGGAGTGTTACTTTTGTCACGAGGATGTGGAAGATCATAATCACCTCTTTTTACCTGCTCCTTCTCTCGTCAGGTTTGGACTGCTATTGCCTCGATGTGTGATCTCATGCATTATCCCTCCTCTTGGGAGACCCTCTGGCCGAGACTATGCTGCATTATCCGTGGAGCTACGCTCATCTCCATTATCAGGAGGCTTGCTATCGGTGCTTCTCTCTACTTTCTATGGATGGAAAGGAACTCTCGGAAGCATGGGAGTTTTCTTCATAATGAGAGAGGAATTATTAGTCTTATTATGGACTCTATCAGGCATGTTTTGGATGGCTCTAATTTCCCTCTTAATGCTGCAAATCTGCGTTTGATTCAGATTTGGCATCTCCCCGATACTTTGCTTCTTTGATTTCCTGTCTTGAAGTTAAGTGGGATGTTTTGTAATTCCCGATTGGCTGTTCTTTTCACCCGTTTGGGGGTTGTTTTCCCCTTGCTAGCTTTTATTTTCTAGGGCTCTGTCCCGTTCCTTGTATTTAAATCTCCTCATTAATACATATCACACTTTTAACTTTCAAAAAAAAAAAAAAAAAAAGCTTGTTCATGCATTTTCTTCACAAATTCTGCCTTACTCTTACCATCAAGAGATGCAATATGATTAACAGGCAATGGAGATAAATCTAAGGGAGTAAGTGGGTTAAATCCATATACAAGCTCAAAAGGTGAATACCCACTAGATGAATGTACAACCCTATTATATGCAAATTCTATATATGGTATGCATTCCTCCCAAGATTTTAAATTCTTCTTCACAAATGCTCTCAAAAGTGTGGACAAAGTTCTATTTACTACTTCTGTTTGCCCATCTGTTTGAGGATGACAGGTAGTAGAGAATAACAACTTTGTTCCCAATTTTCCCCAAAGTACTCTCCAAAAATGACTCAAAAATTTTACATCCCTATCACTAACAATAGTTTTAGGAATGCCATGCAATCTAACAACTTTCCTAAAGAACAAATTAGCCACATAAGTAGCATCAGCAGTTTTCTTACAAGGAATAAAATGAGCCATCTTTGAAAACCTATCAACCACAACAAATATGGAATCATGACTCCTTTGTGACCTAGGCAACCCTAAAACAAAGTCCATAGACAAGTCAACCCAAGGATGCTTAGGTACAGGCAATGGTGTATATAGCCCATGAGGCTTCACCTTAGACTTGGCTCTTTTGCAAGTTTCACATTTGGCACAAAATTTCTCAACATCCCTTTTCATATGAGGCCAAAAGAAATGTTCCTTAAGTACATCAAGAGTTTTAGCAACCCCAAAATGCCCCATAAGACCACCACAATGACTTTCATGCACAAGCAAATCCCTCAAAGAGCTTTTAGGTACGCACAATCTGTTTTCCCTAAACAAATATCCATCATGCCTAAAGTACTTTTGAAATGCAATGTTCTCACATGCCACATACACTTGTGAAAAATCAGAATCATGCTCATATAATCCCTTAACAAATTCAAAGCCAAGCAATTTAGAGTCAAGTGTGTTAAGGAGATTATACCTTCTTGAGAGTGCATCGGCCACAATGTTCTCTTTACCTTGTTTGTATTGCACCACATATGGGAATGTCTCAATGAACTCGATCCATCTAGCATGCCTCTTGTTTAGTTTCCCTTGGCCCTTAAGATGTCGCAAAGACTGATGATCGGTGTGAATGATGAACTCCCTTGGCCACAAGTAGTGCTGCCATGTCTTTTTTTTTTTTTTTTTTTTGAAAGTTAAATGGGGTGAATTGTATTGATTAGCTATAATTGGTACATAAGATCGGGACAAAACCCGAAGAGAGGTAGACCTCAAAAGAAAGTCAGACCTCAAAAAAACCAAAGGAATACGTCCAGCAAGAGGTAAACACCTCAAAAGTAAATCAGCCCGGATTACATCCAGAACCTAACAAAATAACTCAGTAGTGCTGCCATGTCTTCAAAGCCCTTACCAATGCATATAGTTCCTTGTCATATGTTGAGTAGTTCAACGCTGCCCCGTTTAGTTTCTCACTGAAATATGCAATGGGCTTCCTCTCCTGCAACAAAACAGCGCCAATCCCTTTCCCGGAGGCATCACATTCAATTTCAAAAGCTTTGGAAAAATCGGGCAATATAAGTAAGGGTGCTGAACACAACTTTATTTTTAACATGTTAAATGCATTCTCATGTTCATCACTCCATACAAATGGAACATTCTTTTTTACCAATTCATTCAAAGGGGCGGCTAAGCTACTAAAGTTAGGTACAAACCTACGATAGAAACTAGCTAGCCCATGAAAACTCCTGACCTCGCTCACATTGGAAGGTCTCGGCCATTCTCTAATGGCTTTCACCTTCTCTTTGTCCACTTCAATTCCTTTACTGCTAACAACAAATCATTGTATGGCTTGCCATTAAAGGTAGACTTGCGACCCAAGACCGTCTTATCTCTTATGGTATTCTTTGTCAGCGGGCTTGCTACTTTTGTCGTCACAGTTTGGAGGATCTCAATCATTTGTTTTTCAGCTGTCCTTTCTCTGCACGGATCTGGTCAACCATTGCTAGGAAATGTGGCTTAGTGCACTTCCCATTTTCTTGGGAAAGGCTGAGGCCGTGGCTCTGTAGAAATATCAAAGGAGCCTCTTTTCATTCTATTATTTGTAGGCTTGCCTTGGGTGCTGCTTTGTACTTCATTTGGCTTGAAAGGAATTCCCGCAAGCATGGCCGCTTGCTGCAAAAGGAACAGAGTATTGTCTCTAAGATTATGGACTTGGTCAGGCTGAAGTTGGAGGGTGCTACTTTCCCCAGAAATGCTGCTAATCTCCAGTTGATTGATAGTTGGCAACTACCATCCTCTCTTTTGAATTAATCTTTACCGGTCTATGTAAACTTTTGTTTGACTTGTTTGGTCTTTTATTTTGGTCTTAGGTTCCTTCAACCTTTGGAGGATGTTCTCCCTTGATAGTATGTTTGCGGGCCTTATCCCGCTTTCTTGTACTTATATTTCTTTTTAATACAAATCACCTTTAACTTTCAAAAAAAAACAAATCCTAGGAAAACAAGTCTTTCCATGCAAAAAGAACACTTCTTGAAATTAGCATACAACTTCTCCTTTCTTAAAACATTAAAAACACTCCTCAAATGTTGCAAATGTTCATGCATGCTTTTGCTGTAAATCAGAATGTCATCAAAGTAAACAACAACAAACTTTCCAATAAAAGTTCTCAACACATGGTTCATCAATCTCATGAAAGTACTAGGTGCATTTGTGAGCCCAAAAGGCATCACAAGCCATTCATACAAACCATATTTAGTCTTAAATGCTATTTTCCATTCATCACCTTCTTTCATCCTAATTTGGTGATATCCACTCTTAAGATCAATTTTAGAGAATATACTAGCACCATGAAGTTCATCAAGCATATCATCAAGTCTAGGAATAGGATACCTGTATTTCACGGTGATCTTGTTGATAGCACGACAATCAACACACATTCTGAAAGTTTCATCTTTCTTTGGCATCAAGAGCACCGGAACGGCACATGGGCTCATACTCTCCTTCACATACCCTTTTGCTAGCAAGTCTTCCACTTGCCTTTGAAGTTCCTTGGTCTCCTCGGGATTGCTCCTATAAGCCGGGCGGTTTGGAATTTGAGCTCCAGGCACAAAATCAATTTGATGTTCAATTCCCCTCAAGGGTGGCAAACCGGATGGCACCTCCTCGGGAAAGATATCCTCATATTCCTGCAAAAGAGAAGAAGCAACACTCGGGATAGGAAACTCAATGTTAGAGTTAGAAAATAAGGTTTCCTTATACATAAGAAGGTATAAGGGCCTCATGTCAAGCAAAGCTTCTCTCATTTCTTTTTTTTTTTTTTACAAACAATGACGTTTTTCCCTCTTCTTTTTCTTTAGAACCAGATTGCTCTCCTTTTTCTTTTGCCCTCTTATTTTTCTCTTTTGTCTCTCCTTTTTTTTTCTCCACTCTTTTCTTTCTTCTCCTTTCCCTCATCTTTTTTTAAATCACTCTTTTCCTCAACTGATTTTCCCTCTAATGCTCTCATTATCCTCACTTGATCTTCATGTGCTTGAATAGGACTCAAAGGATTTAGAGTGTATGTTCGGCCATTCTTTACCAAGGTATACTTATTCTTCTTTCCATCATGAGTTACACTCCTATCATATTGCCAAGGACGCCCCAACAATATGTGAGTAGCTACCATAGGCACAACATCACACAAAACCTTATCCTCATACTGCCCTATGGTGAATGGAACTACAGCTTGTTTGGTTACTTTCAATTTATTGCATTCATTCAACCATTGAAGTCCATACGGCTTTGGATGCTTCTTACACACCAACCCCAATTTTTTTACAAGATGAGAGCTCACCACATTGCAACAACTTCCACTATCAATGATCATGCTACATAGTTTATTGCTCACGGCACATCTTGTATGGAAAATGTTTTCCCTTTGTATTGCATCACCATCTTCCAAACTTACTTGTGCACTTAAAGCTCTCATGGTTACCATAGCATATGTCAACCCAACCATAGGGTCTTGCTTTCCCATCTCCAACTCCTCTTCTTCACCATTTTCGGCCAGATTTGGTGTGTCCTCTTCTTCATCCTCATCTCCACTCTCTAGACCTCCATCTTCTCTTATAAACATCACTCTTTGGTTCGGACATTGATTGGCATAATGTCCATGCCCCAAACACTTGAAGCATTTCACTTCTCTAGCTCTAGTAGGACCTTCTTTTTTTTTTATGTCTTCCTCTTTTATTTTTCCTTTCCCTTTCCACTCTTCTTTTCCCTTCCATTCCTCCTTTTTCTGTTTCGGCAACTCCTTCTCACTCCTACCAAAGCTCGGCTTCCATGGACTTTTTGAGAAATTCAGCCCACCTCCATTCTTCATGGTTCTTTTCATTTTCAATTGTCTTTCAACCTTAATGGCAATGTGCATCATTTCGGTTAAGGTATGGTAGGAATGTAATTCCACCACATGAGCTATCTCCATGTTCAAACCAGCCAAGAACCTTGCCATGGTGGCTTCCATAGGTTCCTCCAATTGAGTTCTTGCCAATGCCATCTCCATGGCCTTGAAAAATTCTTCTACACTTCTGCCTCCTTGTGACATCCTTTGCAACCTTTGATGAAGCTCCTTGAAATAGTGTTGAGGAACAAATCTTTCCCTCATGACTTCTTTCATGGCTTCCCAAGTGGTAATGGTTCTAAGGCCAAGATTTCTCCTTTTAATCAACATTTGATCCCACCATATGATTGCATAATCCTTGAACTCCACAGCTGCGAGCTTTACTTTCTTTTCTTCCGAGTAATTGTGGCATTCAAAAATGAGCTCCACTTGCCTTTCCCATTCCAAGTACAAATCTGTATTTTCCTTTCCATGAAAAGAGGGTATCTTCATCTTAATGCTACCCACATTTGAATCAACTCTCTCTTCAGCTCCTTCCCCAATTCCATAGTCCCAATTCCTATAATTTCTACCTCCCCTTCTTCCACCAAATCCTCTGCCCTTAGGTGACCGAAACCCCCTACCTCTCGGACTGTGGAGGTTGAATTCATTCCCTTCTTCATCATACTCATGTCCCCAATCATTCTCATTATCCCTAACTTCCTCTCTACCCTTTACTTCCAACCTTTCAATTCTATCTACCAAGGTGGTCATCACAAAATTATTTCTCTCCATTTGTTGTCTTAAAGCTTGTAACAACAAACGGTCATCCCTATTTGATTCCTCACCACCACTACCACTGGTTTCTTATTTTTTTGACATGTTCAGAGCTGCAAGAAAGAAGATGTTAGTAGAAAATGGCTCACCCTCTCAAGTGTTTCACTCAAGTATTGGCTTTTCTCTCAAATGATCTCACTCTCTTGCCTTTTACCACTCAATCTTCTTCCTTGCTAATTTTAAGAACTAGGGCAGAGTGTCTTTCAAACCAATTGAAAATATATCAATGAAAATTAAGGGAAATAGATAAAGAAAAGATTTGCAATTTAACACAACTAGTTGCCTAGTGATGGCTTCGTTAAACCAAACAGACCATAAGATGGCACGTGTCTGGTATCCACCAACAATAGTGTTCAGATTTTGAAAGAAAGAAGAAGAAGAAGATTTCAGAGTTTTAAAATAAAGAGATTAAACCCCTGGAATACTGATTGGAATCCCCAAATATGATGCTAATAAACCCAAGAGACTTCAAAGGGCAGATTGCTCACTGTTTTGCACAAACTTCAAATTCGGAGCCCAACTCACCTTGCTCAATGTCTCCAATCAAACCAACGAATTTCAAGCTGAAAATTGGTGGTTTATTGCTTTGTAGTATGGAGAACACGTGGGTAATCGGGCTATCGGGAGAGAGGATCCGATAGAGGCGAAGGTTAGCTGGGCTTCTTTGGTTTCGGATAAGCCTTCTGTTATGAAACTGTCTTACTGCAAGACCTCCTCTACTACGAATGAAGAAGGCAGGGTGCGGATATCTCTTCCTCCGGCTATTGCTCGGAATGGTGCTGCTATATGGGCGAACACTATCGTTGGCTTTTTCTTGGACAAGCTCCCCTTTTCCTTGGTGCAATCCTATGCCCATAGGATGTGGGATAACAGAGGACTTCTGGAGGTGCTTAGCAATGGCAACGGTTTCTTCTTCTTCAAGTTTTCAACTCAGGCAGAAGATTAAAGACTGGAATGTTGCCTCCATGACTCGCTATATATGGCTGTTATGTAACCCTCGCTCATCCTCCTTATGGGCTGCTTGGGTTAAGTTGAATCTGCTGCATAAGGAGCATTTCTGGGTTGCAAAAGTCCCTTGGAACTGCTCTTGGACTTGGAGAAGGCTTCTTAAGATCAGAGATAGAGTTAAGCCTTTCATCTCAGTGAAGGTTGGGAACGGTGACAGCACTTCACTGTGGTTTGATGTCTGGAGACCTCAAGGCCCTATCTGTACTTCCCCACATGCTAGAGTTATTGTTGATTCGGGTCTCACTGTTGATGCAAAGGTTAGTGCCATTATCTCTTCTGGCCATTGGATGTGGCCTCCTGCTAATTCATCTGAGCTGATTACTCTTAAAGAGGATTCAAGATCCCTGGGTTTGCCCAACTGTTCTCATAGTGACAGAGTGATGTGGGATGGCTCTAATGATTTCACAATCAAAAAAGCTTGGAATGTCTTACGGTCTCCTTCGCGTCGAGTCACTTGGGCCCATTTGGTTTGGTTCAAGCATCATGTTCCTAGGCACTCTTTCATCCTATGGCTTGCTATAAGAGGACGGCTCCCTACACAAGACCGGCTTTTATCCTTTGGAGTAATTAGTCATATGAAGTGTTGCTTTTGCCTTCAAGATGTGGAAGATCACAATCATCTTTTCTTTGCCTGCTATTTCTCCAGTCGGGTTTGGTCTGCTATTGCTTGTAGGTGTGATCTTTTGCATTTTCCTTCTGCTTGGGAGATTCTATGGCCGAGGCTGTGTAGTATTCTCAAAGGGACTTCTCTCATTTCTATTATCAGGAGGCTTGCGTTGGGAGCTACCATCTATTATTTATGGATGGAAAGGAACTCCCGAATGCATGGTCGTATTCTTCATAATGAGCAAAGAATCATCAGTCAAATTATGGACACTATCAGGCATAAGTTGGAGGGATCCGAATTTCCCCTTACTACGCCAAATCTTCATTTGATTCAAATCTGGCACCTTCCCGCTTCTCTGCTTCGATGAATCCTATTTGTGGTTTTGTGATCCTGTTTTGGGTTTGTAGCTGTTGATCTCTTGGGAGTTGCTTCACCGTATGGTGATTGTAGGTTATGTTTGGCTGTTTTCTCCCGGGTTCTTACCCCGGGGTTTGTACTTATTTCTCTCTCCCTCTTATCTTTAATACAATTCACTTTTACCTTTCAAAAAAAAAAAAAAAAAAAAAAACTCAGGCAGAGCTTTCAGCTGTTCTCGATGGGGGTCCCTGGTATTTGGAGGTCGTCCGATCTTCTTAAAGCCTTGGCGTCCGGGTATGACTTTATCCAAAGGTGGCTGCAGAAAAGTTCCTATATGGGCTCTGTTTTTCAATGTTCCCTTAGAGTTCTGGAACGCTGAGGGACTTAGCCATATTGCCAGCACCGTTGGGACTCCTCTCCATGCAGACAATATGACTTCCTCTCTCCAGCGACTTTCCTTTGCTAGAATATGCATTGAAATAGGTATCGACGACCCTCTCCCTAACTCCATGGACCTGGTTTTGGAGGACGGAAGTTTAGTGGAAATCCTCATTGAATATAAATGGGTGCCAAAGAAATGCCCTGTCTGTATGGAGTTTGGCCACCTTCCTAAAAACTGCAAGAAGATCTCTCGGCAAGCTTGGGTTCCAAAAGTTTCTGCTGGCCCAGCTAAGCCATATCTTTCTTCTACTAATTCTCCTGCTAAGCCCGTTTCTTGTAATGCCGCCTTGCCCGATTCGGGTGTTGCCCCTTTGCTCGGGCTGTTGTCTGGAGCTCCCAAGCCGGTTGCGGGATCCTCTGTTTCGGGAAGCTGTGCGATTGCAAATCCCTTCGCGCCGCTCCAGGTATGCGATGATATGAATGGCGAGCGGAGGATTCACGAAGACTCTCACCTTCTCACCCTTGCTGTAGATTCTGAAGCACAGCTGCAATTTCGGAACGAAGACTCTCTCGATCCGCCTGGAACAGTAACTTTGGAAGATCCGAATTCTGACGATCCGCTTTCTCTAGCTACAGTTGCTGCTACAGTTGCTGCTACAGTGCCTGCTACAGTAGCTACAGTGCCTGCTACAGTGCTTAATCCGAATTCTGAAGATCCGAATTCTGACGATCCGCTTTCTCTAGCTACATTTGCTGCTACAGTGCCTGCTACAGTGCCTTCTACAGTGCCTGCTACAGTTGCTGCTACAGTGCCGCCTGCTAACGATCCGTTAGCTGTTATAGATCCGCCTGCTACAGGAGCTTTGGGAGATCCGAATTTTGACGATCCGTTTCCTCTAGCTACAGTGCCATTTCAAACTTCCTCTGTTCCTCGTGTTAGGGACTCCTCCTCCTCTTCCCCCCCCTGTTTTGGATGTGAGGATTCGCCGTCCTCTTCTAGCACTCCACCCCTTGCTAGGAAGATTATCATTGTTGATGAAGTTGAGAGAAAGCTGGGAAGGAAGAAGAAGGATAAGAGGAAATCTGGGAATTCTGGCTGCTCCAGGGGGTTTCCTCCACAGAACTCCAAATGATTAAGCTCGCGGCTTGGAACGTGAGGGGTATCAACGATCTCTCCAAAAAAGCTGAGGTCAGATACCTGGTCAATTCCCATCATTTCTCCTGTATAGCTCTTCTGGAAACAAAGATTAAGGAGTGTAATAAAGGAAATTTTCAATCTGGCATGTTCAATGGATGGCAATGCGTTAATTCTTTTGACGGTAATGGATCCGGTAGGATCTGGGTTTGGTGGAATCCTAAGCTTCTTCAAGCTAATATTGTTTCTTTAAATGATCAAGCTATTCATCTATCTTTAACTGTTATTGACTCTGGCGTCAGTTTTGCTGCTTCTTTTGTGTATGGTGCAAATGACGCTACTACAAGGAAAATGCTCTGGGCAAATTTGATCGATCAAGCACAGTCTTTTTCCCTTCTGCCTTGGATTATCATGGGGGACTTTAATGCCATCCGTTATCGCCATGAAAGGAAAGGAGGTAGCAGTGCGTGGTCCAATACTATGAATGATCTTAATGACTCTCTTCTTGAAGCTGGCTTGGATGATCTGAGATTTGGGGGTCCTCTCTTCACCTGGCACAATTCCAGACTCCATGGGCACATTCTTAGAAAACTCGACAGGGCCCTTGTGAACCCGGCTTGGCTTCACTCTTTTGCTGATTCATATGCTGAATTCCTCCCTTTTGGTCTTTCGGATCATGCAACGGTTGTGGCTAATCTTGGGATCTCTGTTCCTCAATTCAAACCTCCTTTCAAATTTTTTAACTTCTGGTCTTCATTTGATGAATTCTATCCTCTAGTAGAGCAAATCTGGAATACTACGGTGACTGGTCATGCCATGTTTAGACTGTACAAAAAGCTTAAACTTGTTAAAGTTGCATTGAAGGCTCTGAGCAAGAGCAAGAACAATTTGATTAACGGGGACCTTGCATCTCTTCGTTCCGAACTTGCAGCTGTGCAGTCTTCCATTGCGGCTGGTAACAATGACATTGAGCTCTTGGCGAAGGAAGTTGAATGCTCTAATAGGCTGTCCCTTGCATGTAAAGGGAAGGAGAGTTATGCCAGGCAAAGAAGTAGAATTCAGTGGCTGAAAGATGGGGACCAATGCTCCTCCTTTTTCTTCAACACTGTTAAAGGAAGGAACAATGTTAACAAGATTTCTGCATCCAGAAGGAAAATGGCGATTGGATCCGGGAGAAGAATCAGATTGCTTTTGAGGTAGTCGACTATTATAAGCAGCTCCTTGGATCGAAATGTTTTACCAGCTATATTGGCCGGGATGGTCTTTCGGAATATGTGAGCTGTGCTCTGACTCATGAGCAAAGGAGCTTCCTAAGCAATGAATTTTCTGATGTGGAAATAAAAGATGCCATTTTTAGCCTTCACCCAAACAAAGCTCCAGGTCCGGATGGGTTTAATGCTTATTTTTTCCATAAGACTTGGCACATCGTTGGAGCTGATTTTATCTCCGCTATCAAGGAGTTCTTTTCTAAGGGGATGCTTCTCAAAGAGGTTAATTGCACGATCATTGCCCTCATCCCTAAGGTCCCCAATGCCTCAAAATTGAAGGACTTTAGGCCTATTTCTTGCTGCAATACTGTGTATAAGTGCATCTCCAAACTGATTGCTAACCGGCTGAAGCTTGTCCTGCCTTCTTTTATTAATATTGCTCAGTCTGCTTTTGTTCAAGGGAGGCACATTGGTGATAACATCCTGTTGGCTCAGGAGCTGGTCCGTGGGTATCATCTCTCTTCATCCTCTTCAAATTGTGCTCTAAAGATTGATCTTATGAAGGCTTTTGATTCGGTAAGGTGGGATTTCCTTTGGGATTCCCTCCAGCTTCTTGGATTTCCTCCACGGTTCATTGGATGGATCAGGACCTGTGTCTCCACTGCAAAGTATTCCGTGGCTATTAATGGGGAACTTAATGGCTTCTTCGAAGGAAAGAAAGGTCTTCGCCAAGGTGATCCTATTTCTCCTTACTTGTTTGTAATTTGCATGGATATTTTCTCTAGAATCCTTGATCGGAAAATCCATGTTTCCCCTTCTTTTAAGTATCATTGGAGGTGCCGGAAATCAAATGTTTCACACTTATGTTTTGCCGATGATTTGATGATTTTCTGCCGGGGTGATCATGGACTCATTAGAGTAATTAAAGATGCTTTGGACACCTTCTCCTCCTTTTCTGGACTCACCCCAAATAATTCGAAATGCTCTGTTTTCATTTCGGGTGCTTCGGATCAGCTGCAGCGTGACATTGTTGATTTCTTGGGTTACTCTCTTGGCTCCTTTCCTATTAAATACCTTGGTGTTCCTCTCATCTCCACACGGCTTAAAGCTACTGATTGCCAAGCACTTGTGGACCGTATTATTGGAAGAATCAAGGTTTGGACCAATCGTTTTCTCTCCTATGCTGGTAGATTGCAACTCATACAGTCTGTCCTCTTCAGCATCCAGTCTTATTGGTGTGCTCATTTCATTCTTCCAGCAAAGGTCTCCAAGGATATTGAAAGTATTCTATCGGCTTTCCTATGGAATGGTGTTTCTTTAAACCGGTATGGTGCAAAAGTCTCTTGGGCTGATATCTCTACTCCAAAGGCTGAAGGGGGTCTGGGAATCAAGAAGGTCCGAGATTGGAATGCTGCTTCTTTGTCTCGGTACATTTGGTTATTATGTCAACCGTGTACCAACTCCTTATGGTCGGCCTGGGTAAAGATGAATCTTCTGCACAAGGAACAGTTCTGGGTGGCAAAAGTCCCATGGAACTGCACTTGGACTTGGAGGAAAATTCTCAAGATGCGGGGTAGAGTGAAGGATTTCATCTCTGTTAAAGTGGGGAATGGCTCTAACACTTCTCTTTGGTTTGATTCTTGGAAACCTCAAGGCCCCATTTGCTCCTCTACTCACGCTAGAGTTATTATTGATTCGGGTCTTTCAAAGGATGCAAAGGTTAGTGCTATTATTTCTTTTGGAACTTGGGAGTGGCCTGTTTCAAATTCGGTTGAGCTGATCACTTTGAAAGAAGAGACCCGCTCCCTCTCTCCCCCTGACTGCAGCACCCACGATAGGGTTTTATGGGATGGATCTTCCGTTTTCTCCATTAAAAAGGTTTGGAATATCCTCCGATCTCCTTCCCTCTGTGTTGATTGGGCTCACTTACTTTGGTTTAAGCATCATATCCCGAGGCACTCCTTTATTTTATGGCTAGCTATTAGAGGTAGACTTTCTACTCAGGACCGCCTGGTATCATTTGGTATTCTCAGTCATATGACTTGCTCATTATGCCAAGATCGAATTGAGGACCATGGTCATCTATTTTTTAGTTGCCCCTTCTCCTTTCGGGTTTGGCAGTCCATAGCTGGCAAATGTAATCTATATCATTACCCTTCTTCTTGGGAGCGTCTGAGGCCGTGGCTCAGCAGAAACATTAATGGTGCAAATCTTCAATCCTCTCTTAGCAGGCTGGCTTTGGGAGCTTCTGTCTATTACATTTGGAATGAAAGGAACTCTCGCATGCATGGGCGGTTGCCTCTTAATGAGATCGGCATCGTTACCAAGATCATTGAATCAGTTAGGCTAAAGCTTGAGGGAGAAAAGTTTCCCAGGAATGCTACTAATCTACAGCTGCTAGATAGGTGGCAGCTACCCGCTTCCCTACTGGATTGATCTTGTCTTTCACTCGTTTTGAGCTCCTTTGTTAGTTGCTTGGTTTCTTTGTGGGTTGGGTTACCATTACTGTGGGTATTCTCTTCCATTTGCTTGCTGCGTAACCCTTGGTGGATGTAATCCAAATGGGGGTTTTCTTCCCATATTTTGATCCGGGGTATGCCCCGAGTACCTGTACTTATAACTTTTCACTTTCTTATTAATACATCTCACACCTTTCAAAAAAAAAAAAAAAAGAACACGTGGGTAAATTTTGAGGATTTTCTGGGTTGTTTTCTTTTTCCTCAGAATTATATTTTTTTTTTTTTTTTTGAGGATTTCTGGTTTCTATTTATTTATTTTTTGAAGTTCAATACCCCCACAAGATTACTTGACCGTTTGCACAGCAAGCTCAAAGAAGAAATGAAGAAATCTCCCTTTGATCTAGGGCCTTGAAAAGAAAGCAGAAAATTGGAAGATGAAGAGTTAGTCTGGAAAAACACTACCTTGTTAGGATGATTTGCAGCTCTGATACCAAATGATGAACGGATCTTTAGAATCACCTCAACAAGGATATCTTCTTCAGTTGATTAACACAACCCCAACCCATGAAGAGGCACTAACCGAATCAGAAGAAGGAAGGCCAAGGAACCAAATCACAATAGAAACAGGTTCTAAGGTAACATGATTATCAAAGATAAAATAGTCAATTGGCTAAAATGACTAAGTCCTAGTTCTTTCAAGAAGCAAGGAAGAAATAATGCTCTCAATTGGATTATAACCAAAAGAAAATTCGGAATTGTTCATTAACCTTTAATCTGAAGTTCAGCATACAATATATATCTCTTCAAGAATAGGAAAAGCCAAATATAGCAATAAATACTACACACCCTCATAAGTTCTGCATGTTCCAAAGCTCATTAAATAGGCTGCAATGCATGTTTCAAAGCTCATTAAATAGGCTGCAATGCATGTTTCAAAGCTCATTAAATAGGCTGCAATGCATGTTTCAAAGCTCATTAAATAGGCTGCAATGCATGGTCTTCAATTAATCTCTATTTGGCAATTCCTTTGGTCCACCTGGCAAAGAGTCAAACACTTGAATTCTTCCACTTGGCCGTTTGCTTCTCCATGGCTGATTACTCCTGGGCCGATTGCTTCCATGATCAAGCTTTGGAGTTCCTTAGCTTTGGCTCTAGTTATGGGACCTTGATAGCTTAATGATGGAGCTCCTTCATCATCGATCCTGATCGGCGATGATCGATCCAACGGTTCTGATTCATCCGATCGGCGACAATATCCGATGGTTGCGATAGATCCAAGCCATGATCCCGATCGGTGACTATACGACGGTTGCGATCGATCCAAGCCACGATCCCGATCGGCGATGATTGATCCGACGGTTGCGATCCATCCGATCGGTGACAATACTACGGTTGCGAATGATCCAAGCCATGATCCCGATCGGCGATGATCGATCCGACAGTTGCGATCCATCCGATCAACGATGATATCCAATGGTTGCAATCGATCCAAGCCATGATCCCGATCGGCGATGATCTATTCGACGGTTGCGATCCATCAGATCGGCGATGATCGATCCGACGGTTGTGATCCATCCAATCGACGACGATGTCCGACGGTTGCGATCGATCCAAGCCATGATCCTGATCGGCGATGATCGATCCGACAGTTTCGATCCATCCAATCGGCTATGATCCGATGGTTGCGATCGATCCAAGCCATGATCTCGATCGGCTATGATCGATCGGACCGTTGCGATCAATCCAATCGGTGACGATCCAACTATTGCGATCGATCCAAGCCATGATCCTGATCGGTTATGATCGATCCGACGGTTGCGATCCATCTGATCGGTGATGATATCCGACTGTTGCGATCGATCCAAGCCTTGATCCCTATCGGCGATGATAGATCGGACCATTGCGATCCATCCGATAGTCGATGATCCGACGATTGCGATCGATCCAAGCCTTGATCCCGATCGGCTATGATCGATCCGACGGTTTCGATCCATCCGATCGGCGATGATATCCAATGGTAGCGATCGATCTAAGCCATGATCTCGATCGGCGATGATCGATCGGACCATTACGATCCCTCCGATCGGCGATGATCCGACGGTTGCGATCGATCAAAGCCATGATCCCCCGATCAGCGATAATCGATCCGATGGTTTCAATCCATCTGATCGACGATGATATTCGACGGTTGCGATCGATCTAAGCCATGATCCGAATCGGCGATGATCGATCCGACGGTTGTGATACATCCGATCTGCGACGATACGACGGTTGCGATCGATCCAAGCCATGATCCCGATCGGCATTGATCGATTGGACCGTTGTTATCCAACCGATCGGCGACGATCCAGCGGTTGCGATCGATACAAGCCATGATCCCGATCGGCGATGATGGATCCGACGGTTGTGATCCATCCGATCGGCGACGATCCAACGGTTTCGATTGATCCAAGCCATGATCCCAATCGGCGATGATCGATCAGACGGCTGCGATCCATCCGATCGGCAACCATATGATGGTTGCGATCGATCCAAGCTATGATCCTAATAGACGATGATTGATCCGACGGTTGCGATCCATCCGATCGGCGACAATCCAACGGTTGCGATCGATCCAAGCCATGATCCCGATCGGCGATGATCGATTCGGCGGTTGCGATCATCCGATCGGCAATGATCCATGGTTGCGATCGATCCAATCCATTAATCCCGATCGGCGACGATCGATCCGATAGTTGCGATCCATCCGATCGGCGATGATATCCGACAGTTGCGATCGATCCAAGCCAAGATCCCGAGCGGCGATGATCGATCCGACGGTTGCGATCCATCCGATCGATGATGATACAACGGTTGCGATCGATCCAAGCCATTATCCCGATCGGCGATGATCGATCGAACCGTTGCGATCCAATCGATCGGCGACGATATTCAATAATTGCGATCGATCCAAGCCATAATCCCTATCGGCGATGATCGATCGGACCATTGCGATCCATTCGATCGGCGATGATCCAACGGTTGTGATCGATCCAAGCCATGATCCCGATCGGCAATGATCGATCCGACGGTTGTGATCCATCGATCGGTGACTATACAACGGTTGCGATCGATCCAAGCCATGATCCCGATCGGCGATGATTGATCCGACAGTTTGGATCCATCCGATCGGCGATAATACGACGGTTGTGTATGATCCAAGCTATGATCCTGAACGGCGATGATCGATCCGACGGTTGCCATCTATCCGATCGACGACGATATCCGACGGTTGCGATCAATCCAAGCCATTATCCCGATCGGCGACGATAGATCCGATAGTTACAATCTAGCCGATCGGCTATGATCCGTTGGTTGCGATCGATCCAAGCCATGATCCCGATTGGCGTTGCGATCCATCCGATCGGCGATAATACGATGTTTGCGAATGATCCAAGCCATGATCCTGATCGGCGATGATTGATCCGACGGTTGCAATCCATCCGATCGGCGACGATATCCGACGATCGATCCAAGCCATGATCCTGATCGGCGATGATCTATTTGACGGTTGCGATCCATCATATCAGCGACAATATGACGGTTGCGATCGATCCAAGCCATCTCGATCGACGATGATCGATCTTGCGATCCATCCGATCGGCGACGATATCCGACGGTTGCGATCGATCCAAACCATTATCCCGATCGGCGATGATTGATCCGACGGTTGCGATCCATCCGATCGGCGATAATATGACGGTTGTGAATGATCCAAGCCATGAACCCGATCGGCGATGATCGATCGGACGCGATGATCGATGATCCGACGGTTGCGATCGATCCAAGCCATGATCCCGATCGGCTATCCGACGGTTGCGATGATCATATACGACGATCGATCCAAGCCATGATCCCGATCGGCGATCGATCCCATCCGATCGGCGATAATACGACGGTTGCGAATGATCCAAGCCATGATCCCGATCTGATCGATCCGACGATCCATCCGATCGACGATGATATCGATCGATCGATCCAACGGCGATGATCGACGGATGCGGCGATATGACGGTTGCGATCGATCGAAGTTATGATCCTGATCGGTGATGATCGATCTAACATCCGATCGGTGATGATGTTATTCAAGATTGCGATCGATCCAAGCCATGATCCCATCAGCAATGATCGATCAAAGCGTTGCGATCCATCCAATAGGCGACAATCCGACGGTTGCAATCGATCCAAGCCATGATCCTGATCGACGATGATCGATCCGACGATTGCGATCCATCCGATCTACGACGATATCCAACGGTTGCGATCGATCCAAGCCATGATCCCGATCGGCGATGATCGATATTCATCCGATCGGCGACGATGATGGTTGCGATCGATCCAAGCCATGATCCCGATCGGCGATGATCTATCCGACGGTTGCAATCCATCCGATCGGCGACTATACGATTGCGATCGATCCAAGCCACGATCCCGATCGGTGATGATTGATCCGATTGCGATCCATCCGATCGATACGATGGTTGCGAATGATCCAAGCCATGATCTGATCGATGATCGATCCGAAGATCGATGACCATGATCGATCGATCGATCGCGATCGACGGTGCGATCCATGATCGGCGATGATCGGTTGCGATCCATCCGATCGGCGATCCGACGGTTGCGATCGATGATCCCGATCCGATCGATCATGATCCATGATCAATCCAAGCCATGATCCCGATCGGCGATGATCGATCGATTGCGATCTATCTGATCGGCGATGATCCAACTATCGATCCATCCCGATCGATCGATGATCCAGACGATGATCCGACGATCGATCCAAGCCATGATCCAGATCGCTATGATCGATCCGACGGTTGCGATCCATCCGATCGGCGATGATATCCAATGGTAGCGATCGATCCAAGCCATGATCCCGATCGGCGATGATTGATCGGACCATTGCGATCCCTCCGATCGGCGATGATCCAACGGTTGCGATCGATCAAAGCCATGATCCCGATTAGTGATGATCGATCTGATGGTTTCAATCCATCCGATCGACGATGATATTCAACGGTTGTGATCAATCTAAGCCATGATCCCAATCGGCGATGATCGATCCGACGGTTGCGATCCATCCGATCTGCAACGATACGATGGTTGCGATCGATCCAAGCCATGATCCCGATCGACGATGATCGATTGGACCGTTGCTATCCAACCGATTGGCGACGATCCAGCGGTTGCAATCGATACAAACCATGATCCCGATCAGCGATGATGGATCCGACGGTTGCGATCCATTCGATCGGCGACGATCCAACGGTTTCAATCGATCCAAGCTATGATCCGATCGGCGATGATCGATCCGACGGCTGCGATCCATCCGATCGGTGACAATACGATGGTTGCGATCGATCCAAGCCATGATCCTAATAGACGATGATTGATCCGACGGTTGCGATCCATCCGATCGGCGACAATCCAACTATTGCGATCGATCCAAGCCATGATCCCGATCGGCGATGATCGATTCGGCAGTTGCGATCCATCCGATCGGTAACGATCCGACGGTTACGATCGATCCAAGCCATAATCTTGATCGGCGACGATCGATCCGATCGTTGCGATCCATCCGATCGTTGCGATACATATCCGACGGTTGCGATCGATCCAAGCCAAGATCCCGAGCGGCGATGATCGATCCGACAGTTGCGATCCATCCGATCGGTGACGATATGATGGTTGCGATCGATCCAAGCCATTATCCTGATCGGCGATGATCGATATCGAATTGTTGCGATCCAATCGATCAGTGACGATATCCGACGATTGCGATCGATCCAAGCCATGATCCCGATCGGCGATGATCGATCAGACCGTTGCGACCCATCCGATCGGCGATGATACAATGGTTGCGATCGATCCAAGCCATGATCCCGATCGGCGATGATCAATCCGACGGTTGCGATCCATTCGATCGGCGACTATACGACGGTTGCGATCGATCCAAGCCATGATCCCGATCGGCGATGATTGATCCGACGGTTGTGATCCATCCGATCGGCGATAATATGACGGTTACGAATGATCCAAGCTATGATCCCGATCGGCGATAATCGATCCGATGGTTGCGATCCATCCGATCAGAGACGATATCCGACGGTTGCGATCGATCCAAGCTATTATCCCGATCGGCGATGATCGATCCGACAGTTGCGATCCAACCGATCGGCTATGATCCGATGGTTGCGATCAATCTAAGCCATGATCCGGATCGGCGATGATTGATCCGACGGTTGCGATCCATCCGATCGGTGATATAATATGATGGTTGCGAATTATCAAAGCCATGAACCCGATCGGCGATGATCGATCCGACGGTTGTGATCCATCCGATCGGCGATGATATCCGACGGTTACGATCAATCCAAGCCATGATCCCAATTGGCGATGATCTATTCGACAGTTGCGATCCAACATATCGGCGACAATATGACGGTTGCGATCTTTCCAAGCCATGATCCCGATCGGCGATGATCGATCCTACGGTTGCGATCCATCCGATCGGTGACGATATCCGATGGTTACGATCGATCCAAGCCATTATCCCGACCGGCGATGATTGATCCAACGGTTGCGATCCATCCAATCGGCGATAATACGATGGTTGCGAATGATCCTAGCCATGATCCCGATCGACGACGATCGATCGGACCGTTGTGATCCATCCGATCGGCGATGATCCGACGGTTGCTATCGATCCAAGCCATGATCCCAATCGGCGATAATCAATCCGACGGTTGCGATCCATCCGATCGGCGACTATACAACGGTTGTGATCGATCCAAGCCATGATCCCGATCGGCGATGATTGATCCGATGGTTGCGATCCATCCGATCGGTGATAATACGATGGTTGTGAATGATCCAAGCCATGATCTCAATCGGTGATGATCGATCCGACGGTTGCGATCCATCCGATCGGTGACGATATTCGACGGTTGCGATCGATCCAAGCCATGATCTCGATCGGCGATGATCTATTCGACGGTTGCGATCCATCATATCGGCGATAATATGGTTGCGATCGATCCAAGCCATGATCCCGATCGGTGATGATCGATCCGACGGTCGCGATCCATCCGATCGGCGACGATATGACGGTTGTGATCGATCCAAGCAATGATCCCGATCGGCGATGATCGATCCGACGGTTGCGATCCACCTGATCGGCTATGATCCGATGATTGCGATAGATCCAAGCCATGATCCCGATTGGCGATGATCAATCAGACCATTACGATCCATCCGATCGGTGACGATCCAACTATTGCGATCGATCCAAGCCATGATCTCGATTAGTGATGATCGATCCGACAGTTGCAATCCATCTAATTGGCGATGATATCCGACTGTTACGATCGATCCAAGCCGTGATCCCGATCGGCGATGATCGATCGGACCATTGCGATCCATCTGATCGTCGATGATCCGACGATTGCGATCGATCCAAGCCATGATCCCGATCGGCTATGATCAATCCGATGGTTGCGATCCATCCGATCGGCGATGATATCCGACGGTAGTAATCGATCCAAGCCATGATCCCGATCGGCGATGATCGATCGGACCATTGCGATCCCTCCGATCGACGATGATCCAACGGTTGCGATCGATGAAAGCCATGATCCCGATCGGCGATGATCGATCCGATGGTTTTAATCCATTCGATGATGATATCTGGTGGTTGTGACTGATCTAAGCCATGATCCCAATCATTGATGATCGATCCGATGGTTGCGATCCATCTGATCTGTGACGATACGACGGTTGCGATCGATCCAAGCCATTTTCACGATCGGCGATGATCGATCGGACCGTTGCTATCCAACCGATTGGTGACGATCCAACGGTTGCGATCGATACAAGCCATGATCTCGATCGGCGATGATTGATCCGACGGTTGCGATCTATCCGATCGGCAATGATCCAACGGTTGCGATCGATCCAAGCAATGATCTCGATCGGCGATGATCGATCCGATGGCTGCGATCCATCCGATCGGCAACAATGCGATGCTTGTGATCGTTCCAAGCCATGATCCCGATCGGCGATGATCCAATGGCTGCGATCGATCCAAGCCATGATCACGATCAGTGATGAACGATCGGACCGTTGTGATCCATCCAATCGGCGACGATCCGATGGTTACGATCGATCCAAGCCATGATCACGATCGGCGATGATCGATTCGATGGTAACGATCCATCCGATCAGCGATAATATCCGATAGTTGCGATCGATCCAAGCCATGATCCCGATCGGCGATGATCTATTCGACGGTTGCGATCCATCAGATCGACGATGATCGATCCGACGGTTGCGATCCATCCGATCGGCGATGATGTCCGACGGTTGCGATCAATCTAAGCCATGATCCTGATCGGCGATGATTGATCGGACCATTGCGATCCCTCCGATCAGCGATGATCCGGCAGTTGTGATCGATCAAAACCATGATCCCGATCAGCGATGATCGATCCGATGGTTTCAATCCATCCGATCGACGATATTTGATGGTTGCGATCGATCTAAGCCATGATCCCAATCGGCGATGATCGATCCGACGGTTGTGATCCATCCGATCTGCGACGATACGACGGTTGTGATCGATCCAAGCCATGATCCCGATCGGCGATGATCGATCAGACCGTTTCTATCCAACCGATCAGCGACGATCCAGCGGTTGCTATCGATACAAGCCATGATCCCGATCGGCGATGATGGATCCATGGTTGCGATCCATCCGATTGGCGACGATCCAACGGTTTCGATCGATCCAAGCCATGATCCCGATCGGCGATGATCGATCCGACGGCTGCGATCCATCCGATCGGCGACAATATGATGGTTGCGATCGATCCAAGCCATGATCCTAATAGACGATGATTGATCCGATGGTTGCGATCCATCCGATCGGCGACAATCCAACGGTTGCGATCGATCCAAGCCATGATCATGATCGGCAATGATCGATTTGGCCCATGGTTGCGATCCATTCGATCGGCAATGATCGATTCGGCCCATGGTTGCGATCCATCCGATCGGCGATGATCCAACGGTTTCGATCGATCCAAGCCATGATCCCGATCGGCGATGATCGATCCGACGGCTGCGATCCATCCGATCGGCGATAATACGATGGTTGCGATCGAACCAAGCCATGATCCTAATAGACGATGATTGATCCGATGGTTGCGATCCATCCGATCGGCGACAATCCAACGGTTGCAATCGATCCAAGCCATGATCCCGATCGGCGATGATCGATTCGGAAGTTGCGATCCATCCGATCGGTAACGATCCGACGGTTGCGATCGATCCAAGCCATAATCTTGATCGGCAACGATCGATTCGATCGTTGTGATCCTTCCGATCGTTGCGATCCATATCCGATGGTTGCGATCGATCCAAGCCAAGATCCCGAGCGGCGATGATCGATCCGACAGTTGCGATCCATCCGATCGGCGACGATACGATGGTTGCGATCGATCCAAGCCATTATCCCGATCGGCGATGATCGATCGAACTGTTGCGATCCAATCGATCGGCGACGATATCCGACAATTGCGATCGATCCAAGCCATGATCCCAATCGGCGATGATCGATTGGACCGTTGCGATCCATCCGATCGGCAATGATCCGACGGTTGTGATCGATCAAAGCCATGATCCCGATCGGTGATGATCGATCCGACGGTTGCGATCCATTCGATCGGCGACTATACAACGGTTGCGATCGATCCAAGCCATGATCCCGATCGGCGATGATTGATCCGACGGTTGTGATCCATCCGATCGGCGATAATACGACGGTTACGAATGATCCAAGCCATGATCCTGATCGGCGATGATCGATCCGACGGTTGTGATCTATCCGATCAGTGATTATATCCGACGGTTGCGATCGATCCAAGCCATTATCCCGATCAGCGATGATCGATCCGACAGTTGCGATCCACCGATCGGCTATGATCCGATGGTTGCAATCGATCAAGCCATGATCCGAATCGGCGATGATTGATCTGACGGTTGCGATCCATCCGATCGGCGATAATACAACGGTTGCGAATGATCAAAGCCATGATCCCGATCGGCGATGATCGATCCAACGGTTGCGATCCATCCAATCGGCGACGATATCCGATGGTTATGATCGATCCAAGCCATGATCCCAGTTGGCGATGATCTATTCGACGGTTGTGATCCAACATATCGGCAACAATATGACGGTTGCGATCGATCCAAGCCATGATCCCGATCGGCGATGATCGATCCTACGGTTGCGATCCATCCGATCGGCAACGATATCCGACGGTTGCGATCGATCCAACCCATTATCCCAATCGGCGATGATTGATCCAATGGTTGCGATTTATCCGATCGGCGATAATACGACGGTTGCGAATGATCCTAGCCATGATCCCGATCGGCGATGATCGATCGGACCGTTGTGATCCATCCGATCGGCGATGATTGTGATCGATCCAAGCCATGATCTCGATCGGCGATAATCAATCCGATGGTTGCGATCCATCCGATCGGCGACTATACGACGGTTGCGATCGATCCAAGCCATGATCCCGATCGGCGATGATTGATCCGACGGTTGCGATCCATCCGATCGGTGATAATACGATGGTTGCGAATGATCCAAGCCATGATCCCAATCGGCGATGATCGATCCGACAGTTGCGATCCATCCGATCGGTGACGATATCCGACGGTTGCGATCGATCCAAGCCAAGATCTCGATCGGCGATGATCTATTCGACGGTTGCGATCCATCGTATCGGCGACAATATGACGGTTGCGATCGATCCAAGCCATGATCCCGATCGGCGATGATCGATCCGACGGTCGCGATCCATCCGATCGGCGATGATACGACGGTTGCGATCGATCCAAGCAATGATCCCGATCGGCGATGATCGATCCGACGGTTGCGATCCACCCGATCGGCTATGATCCGATGATTGCGATCGATCCAAGCCATGATCCCGATCGGCGATGATCAATCGAACCATTGCGATCCATCCGATCGGCGACGAGCCAACTATTGCGATCGATCCAAGCCATGATCCCGATCGGCGATGATCGATCCGATGGTTACGATCCATCTGATTGGTGATGATATCCGACTGTTGCGATCAATCCAAGCCGTGATCCCGATCGGCGATGATCGATCGGACCATTGTGATCCATCCGATCGTCGATGATGCGGCGATTGCAATCGATCCAAGCTATGATCCCGATCGACTATGATCGATCCGACGGTTGCGATCCATCCGATCGGCGATGATATCCGACGGTAGCAATCGATCCAAGCCATGATCCCGATCGGCGATGATCGATTGGACCATTGCGATCCCTTCGATTGGCGATGATCCGATGGTTGCGATCGATGAAAGCCATGATCCCGATCGGCGATGATCGATCCCATGGTTTTAATCCATCCGATCGATGATGATATCCGGCGGTTGCAATCGATCTAAGCCATGATCCCAATCGTTGATGATCGATCCGACGGTTGCGATCCATCTGATCTACGACGATACGATGGT